>PVJA010038742.1:0-19465 GCA_004027025.1 Myocastor coypus
AGGAGGAGGAGGAGGAGGAGGAGGAGGAGGAGAAGAACAACAACAACAACAACAACAACAACAAAAAGAACAAGAAGAAGTTATCTAATAACAAATGTTGGAGGGGCTCTGGGGAAAAGGACCCCTTCTCTACTGTTGGTGGGAATGAAGACTGGAACATCCACTATGGAAATCAGTGTGCAGATTCCTTAAGAATCTAGGATTGGAGGTCCCATTCCACACAGCTATTCCCTTCCTGGGTGTTTTTCCAAGAAGAATTGAAAAACCTCATACCACAGCAATGTATTTGTATCCATGTTGATAGGAGCACAATTTGTCACAGCTAAATCCTTGGAAAAAAAAAAAACCCAGATAGCCATTAACTGAGGAATAGATAAAGAAAATGTTGTATTTTTACACAATGGACTATTATTTAGCTATAAAACAGGATAAATTTTAGTCTTTTATTGATAAATGGATGTACGGGAAGAAGTAGAGATCATATTCTTAAGTGAAATAAATCAGACACACATGTGCAAACATCATATTATCTCCTTAGTGTGAGAACCCAAAAAAGAAAATAAAATTTGAAAGGCACAATAGGTATTGGGAAAAGGGAATAAACCTATTGAAAAGGAAAGAGTTACTGAATTGAGGAGAGAGTTGGAGGAAGAGTTGTATCTATGTATGTAGGCAGGATGGTTTGGACAGAAGTACTGTGAATTTCTGCTGGTCTATGGAAAGGAACATTAAGTGCTTAATTTCTTTTGTCTCCTTTCTTTAGTTGTTTGTACTTTTTCTCTTCTTAATTTCTTCCAGTTTTGCTTGCGCATATGTGGTAATATGAACAACTAGTTGGAAGACAACATTATGCATTACAATAAATACTGTGAGATTTATATTATTTTGTTAAGTGAAATTCTGTATCACTTGTAATTTTTCTAATTTGATATTGTTGTGTATTCTCTAAAACATAAAAAAGTTATCTTCATCCTTCATTGGTCACTACAAATGCTACGAACTTATAGAAAGTTTAACTTACCATCCTAAAAACAAAAATCATAAATTATTTCTTATAAGGATGATAATATGATACAACACTATGTTCGCAGGCAGGGAATTCTGTACATAAATGTAGGACTTTAGCCGAAAGCTCTATGTCAGAACGATAAATCTGGACTTCATTATTTAAATGATATTGCAAATCATGACTCTAAATGACATCATAACACAAGAATATAGGCAGAGGAAAGAGTTTTGGAATAATTCAAATGATTGTCATTCAATTTGGTAATTTCTGTATTTTTAGCTTGTTACCTTGATGTACATTTATTAATTGTTTCGATGTGTTTCAAGAGTACAGCATCCTGCATGCTGAATAACTATTACAAGGACAACAATATGCATTGTTGTATATGGGATGCACTGCTAAGATGTTTTGAAACTGTCTCATTGTTATTTCTTATTAAAAATAGTCAAAAAGGAGTATAGTTATTGCATGGATTTTTACAGCTTCTATGGTCCTTTTAATCTTCTCTTAGTTGCAAAATTCAATAACTTTACTTTTAGTCCCAGAATGATGTGAATGTGTATTTTCAGCCTGAAAAAAGACAAATTTTTAACACGTTTTAAAAACTCTGATTTTGTCTCAACTTCATCATTTTATGGTGTATATTGATGAATCTGGTTTGCAACTGATGATAAGCAGAAGGCGGCTTAGATGAACACATCATAGGTAAGTGCATAGATACATAGATTTAAATCAATGGATGTATTTGTGCTTATTCTAAAAGGGCAACAAAAATGACAAAGATGTCTGTTCAGGTATCCACTTAGTGTCTACCATTATTCATATATTTCCTTGCACGACTGTGTTCAAAGTAGTTTTATGAACAAAAGTTCTAAAGATTAGGATTGGCGAGATAGATCAGTGGACTAAGTGCCTGCTTAGGCAAGTGCAAGGACTGGAGTTCGATCTCTCTTACCCTTGCTCATGTCTACCCCCGCCCCCTTAGTCACAGCCACTGAAATTGGGCAGGCATGATGGTGCACGCCTTGTAATGGCAGTGCTGGGGAGACTGAAAACAGGAAGATCACTCAGACTCTGAGCAGCATAGTGAGACTCTCTACCAAATACATAAAATAAAAGTAAAAAATTCTAAAGATTTATGTAACACAGAAAATATTTATGCCCTCCATTTAGATAAAAATGTATTTATTATGCACAAATTTTCTAATGTAGTATTTGTTAACTCTCCACATAGTTTCCACACTACTATTTGAAATCCATATTGTAGTTGCTTTTGGATAGCACAGTTAACATACTCAGTGATTTGAAAGAAAATGAAAAAGTATTTCTGCGTTTATGTAATTGCCATTCAAGTACAATACATGCTGATAGATGTCTGTTTTGATTGTAGCTTAGCATGCCATGAGGAAATATTATGTTTTTTATATGTTCATTGTCATGTCTGCCCTGTTAGAGTAATTGGCTAGCAGTAAAGCCAAACTAAAAACTCATTACAAAATATTAATTTACTTTAATAAGTATCTCACTGTGACCCCATAATTACTCAATTCGATGTGGCCATTACAAGTAGTAAATAATTTATTCTGGCACTGCTTATTTGTTTACAAATAGTGACTGTGAACAATATTCACTCTGTGCCCTCATACCACAGTGCATTGTTTATATTCTAAATACTTGGGCTGGTAGATACAGCCAATGAGTAAGTGGTTGACATGGATATATTCAGGATGATTCTTCATGCATATATTAAAAGAAGCAATAATTAATAAAGCACATATGAAGATAAATAATTTTGTAAATACATCTTCAGCAATAGCCTTGCTGGAGAAACTAAGAGCATAATTGGTAATGTAATTCATCAAGTGTTGTTGTGTTCTTTTAAAAGCCAGAAGGGCAATTTTGGACTGAATTGTGTTGTGTACTTTCTTTGAGATAAGTAAGTATACTCTAGTGAGTCTCTTTAAGACTGTTAGGAGAAAATAATGGCAATTTTGCAAGCAGGAAAAGTTAAAGAGAGCAAACAAACAATAAATTTATTTATTTATTTCTTCTTTTTTCCTCTGTCTGTCTCTCTATCTCTGTCTCTTCTCTCTCTCTTCTACAGAGATACGTAAAAAAATTATCTAAATATTTTATTTTCCTTTTCTATAATGCCCTAATTTCAACGTGTACTAAGTTTTAATTTAAAAGCAAATTTCTATAGCTGACCATGTTTTTAGTCTTTTGTGGAATCTGTGGGCTTCCTGAGCTCAGTAGACTCTTGTTCTTGTGTCCTCTCAGTGGTTCTCATTCATAACATCGACTATAGGAGATTTAAAGGTGACACAGACTGTGTATATAAACTGGATTACTCACATGATTGTCAGTTGATACTGTTTTATAGCAAGACATTCAATTGATATGGTTAATCAGAGAGCCTATCTGTGGATGCTCATGTTTAACACTGTGTGGTGACTAGGTTTTTAGAGTGAGCTAATCATGACTGAATGTCCTCAAAGACGCTAGTGAAAGCTGTAAGGAAAATTTCTACCTCATCTTCACCATATCTTATTGGTCAAGTATGAGTTTTAGAACCAATTCAATTTAGTAGAAAGTTCTCACAAAAATATAGACAAGAAGACATATGTGACCAACTTTTACATTGGTCACCACATCTCTTTTCATCAGCTTGGGAAAAAGTATAAAGAAGCACAACATGACAGATCCTAATTTTTCAGGGGCATCTTGTAGTTGGGTATAGACATAAGCTGTAGATACATTCAAATACATACAGTTGTGCAGGTTAGGGAAGAAGTTGCTGAGGAAAGTTATTTCTGACAGAGTCTTCAACTGTGGTGATAACATTGCTTTCATAAGTAGCAATGTCCTGCATTATTGCACACATAGCTTTCATGAATGGCAGGCTCTGATGAACAAGTAAAAATTCAGGTCTCTAGTTGCATTCATGTACCTAGAAAAGTCTTGAGTTTATCTTCCTCAATAGCTGAGTGATATTCTGTTGTAGCTCTTTTTTATCCATAAAAGTGATATGAGTCCCTGACTCTCAAAAAATTAAGTCAGGAACAGAGAAGTGTACCATGGGTCAACTTATCCTCTGAGGGAAGCTATATGTGTTTGTGTTCTGACATTGAATATGACTCCATCCTTACATTTTCTGAGTTACTATACTTTTCAATGGCCATCTTGGCTACCGGTGATCATTATTTAAATTTTAAATGTATCATTATTTTCAATTTTTATTTATTTATTTTTTATTTTTTATTTTTTCTTGTTTCAGAACCTTTGTTTGTTTATTCACTCATTTTTATGGCCAGCTCAGCCCGCCCTGAGGGCAGGGCTGGCGCAGCATGTGGTGCCGGGGATCGAACCGCGGTCCCTGAAGCCGCCCAAGCCTTCCCATGCAGGCGCTTTAGACCACTGAGCCATCCCGAGAGGCCCCTCAATTTTTATTAGTAAATGTTTGCTATGCATAATGATTGCTTTTCTTGTGGGAAATTAGTATGTGTACATCACACATACTAACACTTTCAACATCCCTTTCTTCTTAGTGTTAGTAAGACATCTGAAAATTCATTAGCGAGAATGAACATAAAAATAATCTTGATAGCATTAACTAAATTAATGTAGCTCAACTTCCAAAACTGAAATTATATTGAGTATTCTTTTACGTTATTCATGAGAATATTCCATTCAAACAATTATGTCAAAAGCATGTTTTACATTCTCTATCTTTTTTTTTCCCAGTACTTTTTCCAATATAAACACAAAATATATTTAGTAAACATTCACAGTAATAGAACAGCAAGATAACTCAGTGGGCTAAAGTGCTTGCTTAGTCAAGCTTAGGCAAGCTTACTGCATGGGTACCACATGCTGTGCCAGCCCTGCCATGATGGCAGCCTTCACCAGCCAGTCTGGGTGCAGTGGTGCATGTCTGTAATCCCAGTGCTGAGGAGGCTGAAAGCAAGAGGACCGCCATGAGTGCAAGCTGTTAGTAAGATCCTGCAACAACCAAATACATTTTTTAAAAAATTCACAATGATCATGCCAATATCACTATATTAATCTTCCCTCATTCAATAAAATAATTGAGAAAATTAACCTGTGCAGATAAATGATTTATTTTGGTTCACCACTTCAGAGGTCCCAGCCTAAAATCAATAGGCACAATGCTTTGGGGCTCTGGGGGCCTGCACACCAAGGTAAGGGTGCATGACAAGCAAAAACAACTCACTTTGTTTCCAAGAGATACAAAAGAGAAAGGGTAATAGGGTGAGGTGTGGTAATCTTCTCAGGACACCGAGAGGGCCTTAGAACCTCACCGTAGACTGCACCTCTCAGAGGATCTATGATTTTGTAATACTACAACTGTGGGGAACTGGCCTTTGATACAAGGAACTTTTAGAGACAGTCAATAACCAAGCTACACCAATTTCTAAGCAGTTATATTAAGAAATAATGAAGGCCAGGGTGTCTCATCAAGTCCCCAGCTGGATATGGAGAATGCAAGGCTTCCACATCAAATATCTTTTAAAATGTAGTGATTATCATGAAAGATATTTATTGCAATTAATTTCATTTGTGTTAGACAGAAATATTTTAGTTAAATGGCAAACATGAATGGTCAAACAACTTCACATTAACCTATTTGTGTATTTTCTGAACACTAGAGGAAAGAAACTTGAAGTCTTCACATAATTAAAATACAATAAATGTTAAACACCCTGATCTGTTCAGGGCAACAATGTACACATACGAACTATCACACTGGCTAGTATGTTCACACATGCCTGTAATCCCAGCACTAAGGAGGATGAGGCCGGAGGGTAGCCTCAAGCCTGAGTGCAGCTTGGGCTACATAGAAAGCTCAAAACCAGCCTGAACTGTATAGCAAGTCCCTATCTCAGAAACAAAATCAAACAAAAGAGAAATGTGACAATAGACTCCACAAGTATACAATTATCATTTAAATGAAAATAACTTTTCAAATTCATTTATATTCTAAAAATAAATGGAAGATTGCACAATAAATAATAACTAGTAAAAGTTTAAAATGCAAATATAGTATATACTTATCATGCAAAACATTTTTGGTTAATCCTGGAAAAGTTTTAATATATCTAGCAATACTAGTAATCTCTATTTCAATTATAAAAGAGACTCAGAAAGTTAAGTGATTTTCCAAAGGTTGAGTGGAAAAGCCAAGATTTCAAAAGCTTGACACTAAATAGATTCCTTTGGCATACACAAAACCTGATCTCTGCTCAGATGGGCTCCTGTCCTCACAGAGATTATCTCACATGCTGTCTCTACTGCAAGGACCTCATAACGTACTTCTGAAAATTTACTGACTTTAAGATTTGTTTATTGATAGTCATCATTACAATTATCATTTATTTAAAATTCTAAGCACTGCTGATTTTTCCAGTGATTGAAGCAGGAATACCACATAGAAAATGAGTGACAAGAACTCATTAAAAACCAAAATCCTTACTCAGAGCAAAGAATGTTCTAAGTGAGTGGAAGAATGTTTATGGTTATGTTTCTATATTTGAGATTCTCCAGCGATAATGAAATAGCTATCAACATACCCGCTGCACTCCTGTGTTCTCACAAAGTCAAAGAGTGAACTTGAAGGGAGAAAGCAGGTGATAGGGGAAATGTTTATTGGAAATATAAAAAGAGGACCTCCAAGTAGCTAGAAGTGGGTCTCAAGAAGTGGTGGGCTGGTTCCTGTTTAGAAGCTTTTATGGAGGAGCAGAGCACAGGAATCCACCCAAGGCCCAAGTGGGTACCAATCACACATGGTTCTGAGGGTTTAAAATGGGACAGTATGCAGAATTTAAAGGAAGCTGGGTTTAAACCAGTTATTCTTCATTTCAGGGAGATAGAGAATACAAACTGCTTTCTGGGCTCAAGTTCAGGCTTCATTGTCCATTTTTAGCCTAGTTCTTCTCAGTGTGCCTAAGCACCCAACTCCACCTCAGGTCCTGACTCTTGCTACCTCTCTATTTATATGATAAACAACTAAAATCCTCTTAAAGCAACACTACTATTTCTTATTTAAAAAATCAATGTTTAGTACAAGTAGTCAGTTTCAAAAGCATTCTTGTTTAGGATGTACTTACTCACAGGAGTATATTTTGTTTTCTTTTGCACTAAAGGCAACTAAAATATGAATATTTAGGAGAGGCCAGTCAAGTATTAAAATATTTCAGTTTGCCGAGGGTACAAAATTTAACTGGAAAACAAAATGATAAATCTCACAGTGGTAGCATAAACCAGAATATAATCAAGCTCTCTTATCTTTCATCTCAGAAAATATTCTGGTAGATGGCAAATAAATCTATGAATAAATATTTCATATCACTGGTCATTAGATAAATGCAAATTAAAACAACAATGAGATTCCATCTCACCCCACAAAGAATGTCCATCATTAAGAAAGTAACAAACAACCCATACCGGAGAGGCTGTGGGGGAAAGGAACTCTCCTCCACTATTGGTAGGGATGCAAGTGGGTGCAACCACTAAAGAAATGGTGGAGACTCCTCAAAAAACTAGGATTGGACGTTACATTCAAATCAGCTATTTTCGTCTTGGGTATCTTCCCAAAAGAACTGAAAACATCACACCAAAGTGACATATTTGTACCCATGTTTATAACAGTGCAATTTGTCATAATGAGATCTTAAAAATAATGCAAACATTTCAGCTGGTCTATTAAAAGGAGCAGTTAATGCTTAAATTTTTTTTCTTCATTTTAATGTTTTCTTTTACTTTTTTTGTTTTAGCAATTTTGCTTCCTTATTTGGTAATCTAAAAAGAACTATTTTGGAGACAACATTATGAAATATAACAACCATTATGGAAATCATATTATTTTGGTTAGTGAAAATTTTTATCATTTCTTTTTTTTTTAATTTCTTTTAATTTTATTTATTTTTTTTTTCCTTGTTTCAGAACCTTTGTTTGTTTATTCACTCATTTTTATGGCTGGCTCAGCCCACCCCGAGGGCAGGGCTGGCTCAGCATGTGGTGCCAGGGATCGAACCGCTGTCTAGACCACTGAGCCATCCCGCCGGGCCCCTATCATTTCTAATCTTTTTTCTCTTTTAGTTTTTTATTCTCTTTAAAAATTAAAAAAGACATGGAAATCAGTGTGCAGACTCCTTACAAAACTAGAACTGGAAGTCCCATTCAATCCAGCAATCTTCCTGCTGAGAGTTTTCCCAAAACAACTGAAAACATCATATCATAATGATATATGTGCACCTATGTTTATAGCATCACAATTTGTAATAGCCAAATCTTACAAACAATCGAAATGCCAGTCACCTAAAGAATGGATGAAAATGAGGTGGTGTTTTTATACAATGGGGTTATTACACAGCTATAAGGAATAATAAACTTGAAGCCTTCATATAGAAGTGGATGCAACTTGAAGATATACTTTCGTAAATGAAGTAAACCAAGCCCACATGTGTAAATATTGTATAGTCTCCCTAGTGTAGCAACTCAAAAGAAATAAAATGGAAAGGTATAAAGCAGTTAAATTTAAAGCGACAACTTAAGGACTAATCAATGAAGAGGGAGCAACGAGGAAAGTTAGGAGACGCTGCAAAGGCAAAGCCATATGTTTATATACTGCAGATGGTTAAGACAATGGGCCTCACAATCTGCATCAGGTTTGAAACTAGCAGTTAATTGGGAGAATGATCACCCTATTATTTGCTGATATTTGTGAAATAAGCAAATACACAAAGGATGGCAATGTGTAATACTAACACCATGCTTGGAACACCTACCATATTCTGTTCTTCTAAATGCACACTGCTTCTAATGTCATACCAATTATTCCTATATTTTCTCTCAAGTCAATGTTTGAGTTCTTTTTTTAAACAAGAAAAGGAAATAAAAGAGAATAAGAGACAAGAAAAAAGCTGTCATGGGATTGTCCTGCTACAATTGTATGCATATGATTAGATTAAATTTCTATGTAAAAATGTGTAATTTTCCCATTATATAGGGATTTAAAATTGAGAATGTCAGTGATTGTTGGAAAATATCTGTTTCATGTTATAAAGTGTTAGATATTCAGAAAGATAGTGATATTAAGCTCAAATGGCTATGTTATAAGGTAATAATATCATTAAGCTTCTCTTCTGGATGGTCAACAACTTAAGCTTACAGACCAAACAATTAGAAAAAAAAAAAAAAAAAAGAGGGACTACAAGGACAGGCCAAAGATCAATGAGGACTCAGGACATAAGAGAACCTGTACTATGACATCCTATAACTCAGTGGTATCCCAAATTTTCTGATCAATGAGATTATGGGGCTACTTAGGAAGGGGATCAATGGTATATAGTGTGCCTAAGGAAAGGCACCTAGAGAGAAAACATTCTATCAGGGTTTCAAAGAGGGCAAATTGGTCAAGTAATGGCCATGACTCATCCAGATAGCTGACACTGACAAAAGATCTACAAATCACTGTACTTGGTTTCAGCGTAAATGCTGAGGGGAATTTGACTGACCTTGTAAGATACAAAAATTACATGTTTTATTATATAGGTCTTGCTTTATCTTGATCTTAACCATCCAGCAGAAAAGTCTAACCATGCGGTGTTAAATGTAAAGCTAAGCCAGGTATGATGGCACATGCCTGTAATCCCAGCACTTGGGAGGCTGAGGCAGAAGGAATGGTACAAGTTTGAGACCAGCCTGGGATCCAATAGTGAATTTAAGGCCAGCTTGAACTGCATAGTGAGACTCTGTATCAAAAAAAAAAAAAAAAAAAAAAAGGTAAAGTTATATTAATATGCTGAGCTCTAAATGGTTTAAGTCAACAACTTCTGACACAGACAGTTCTGCTGATAACTCACTACTATTATGGATTATTGGACTACATTGGGTTATTTTGATGAATTCATGAACCTATAATATGTGAATGGCAATGTAACACCGATCTCTGACAAAACAAAACAAAAAAAGAGGGATATAAATAAAGAACCTATTTTAGTAAAAAAAAATAGGATAGATTTACAGCTACTTTCTCTTAGTTCAGTGAGAAGAAAGATTTGCACTAATAGTGATTAGACAAGATATCATGTCTGCATCTTTTACTTTGAATAACTACTATGAAGACAACAGTATGCAATGTATTAGCTATTGTAACTGTCCTACTAA
Organism: Myocastor coypus; assembly: GCA_004027025.1. Taxonomy (NCBI): domain Eukaryota; kingdom Metazoa; phylum Chordata; class Mammalia; order Rodentia; family Myocastoridae; genus Myocastor; species Myocastor coypus. The sequence goes on from PVJA010038742.1 coordinate 10,199, forward strand.
CCTACTTTGAAACCCTCATTGCTATTTTTTTCATTAAAATTAAAAGAATAAAATTAAAAATTAAAAAAATAAGAAGATAGTCATATAAAAGTACTCAAATTACTATTTGAGTCAGCAAAAATATCATTTGATCCTTCGTTTTAGATTTACCCATCCTCTTTAAAATAAAAAAAAAATTCTTGTTCAATTTTCAAAGTTATTTTTGATTTAAATTTTTACTTTTATATTTTTGCTTCTCCCTCTAACTTGCTCTGTAATTCATGGGTTATACTCATTTCTCTTAGAAATAGTCTAAATATTTTAAGTGCTGTCAGTGCTTGTACAATACTAAAGTACCAGTTAAGCTCATACAAGTTGTGCAGTTTCATGATCAATTTTGCATAGAGATTTCATCTGAATTTTAAATGAACTGTGCTAGTTATATTCATTAGGGCATTTATTATGTGTTGTTTAGTTTTCTATTGTATAAGCAGGTTTGTAAGTGTAAACAAAAAAAAAATCCTCACACTTCAGGCAAGTTATTTTCTAGGAAAAGATAAAAGTCATACAATGAAACAGTTACAATAATAAATATAGTAGACTTCCTCAGATTCCACATTGAAAGCTAACAGAATAGGCAAAAGCAAGTGACAAATGGTGTTGCTCTTTTCATACATGCAGTCACTGGAGCACTCGAATGTTGTAACATTAAACAAACCTTAATACGTTGACCACACCAGCCTATGGCTGGTCAAGGTGTGTGGGCCAGAAAGCAGCATGCTTTGTTGAAGATTAGTGTGTCCAAGTATTGGGTGCCCTGAGTTGGAGAGGTACTTGTAAGTAATAAGAACAATAGTTTGAAATTCCCACAAAGTAGAGACAAGAGATTAGCTCCTCACAGAGCTGGATGGGGAAGTAGACGTGACATATTAATTGCAAAGTCCTAGGACGCAGTTTTCAAGGTCTTGCACGTGGACTTCTTACAAGAACTCCAGCAGCCTTTCCATAGGACTGTCTAGACTTGGTGCCTTGGTGCCTCTTCAACAGATCCTACCCTCATGCTGTAGGATATACTGCTTTTCCCATTTTTACTTGGCTTAAAATAAAAACAAAAGGGAGAGGTACTGGAGAGTTACCTCAGTAGAATAATCACCTGCCTGGCAAGTTTAGGGTCATGAGAGAGAGAAAGACAGACAGAGAGACAGAGAGACTGAAAGAGAGACAGGTAGAGAGACAGACAGAGATGGAGAGAGGGACAGAGGGACAGACAGAGACAGAGAGACTTGGCAGAGTTTGTTTCTTTCATACCTTCAATACAACTTCATGTGGCACTGTTTGCCACTGTCCTGACCAACTTTCCTCAGGACAGAAAGAATATATATATCACTGCCAGAAGGAGACTCCAGCACCCCAGTTCTGTAACAAAGTAACTATAATGAAGAGTGATATTTTCAGTGACGATTAAGAGGCTATGTTTGCAGTAATGGCATTTCTAAGTTTTGAAATGATGTCTTCACATCAAAGAGCATAAACAACAACAAAGACACATCACTGTTAGGACACTTACATGGTATGTGGATACCACAGTCAAACTAACAAAACAGCTAAGAAAAACGAATGTGTTTGAGATCTGTGTACTTCTCAGACAGAGATATGTTACGGAATATTTCAAAGTGTTCCCATTGTGGTATGGTAATGTATAATGCATCTTTAACTTGTTAACACACCTTCATTTATGTCACATTTAAAACTCACTATACACATTTATTGTTGTAATAGTTTTCCTTTGTAGAGAATGAGGGGAGATTATTTTTGAGTACTGATAAATGCAAACGAATTTTTGACTATTACCTTTATATTAGGATCCAGGAAATAGGTATAGCAACCAATGATGTGATACAAGCGTACTATTAAATTTTCTACTAGGAATCCCATCATTTAATTCACACAGTAGTTTTATGGTGCTTAAATAGTTTCATAGGTACTTTACAGATGGGTAACTGAAGCAGATAATCATTCTCTTAATTTGTGATGATGATAAGCACTTGAGTTACAACCTGTACTCAAACTATTAGGCTCAAGAATCCATGCTTTCCCAGATGTGCAGTGTAAAACTTGGTAAGAACAACAAAACAAAAAGCAAAGCATGGTATTACCAAATATCAGAATTAACTTCAATAGTTATGTGAAATTCTTCTAGCCCAAAAATCCAACAATTCCATCCTCAGGGGAGCTTTCTGTCTTTCACTACGAACATCCATAGCTAAACAATTCTAACTGGATTATTATGTAATTGTTTGTTTATTCTACTCCAAAACTCCTTAAAAATTGATGTTAATGTCAGGTTCAATATCATACTTAATATTATTTGAAACGATTCCCATATTGTAAAAATCATTTTTTTCCTTGAAAATATGTATTTTCCTCTTCAGAACACTGCCTTGAGAAACAACCCTAGGAAATAAGACTGAAGTGTCTAAAACCAGATACATATTTAAGATTCATGATATATGTCCTATTTACAAAGGACTTTGATTTGCCCTTCTACTGTAAGAAAAATCAGATGACATTCAGTAACTGTATCTCTTCTACTCATTCTAGAAGCTTATTTTGTGCTCTCTGGCTCATTTCAGAAGTTGGAACAGTTCCATAGCATTTCGCTGCAGGAAAGCACTGCAATACAGGTGGAAACACAGAGAGACACAGCTGAAGAAATGAGTGAACTATTAAGCATTTGGAGGACCGGCTACTCCAAACTGAAGCCTTAGCACTTCTCTTCTGATTGCTTTCACCTTAGGAAACAATCCACAACTACATGTTCTATTATTATGTTAGCTATCCTTGTCACTTTTAAGACGGCTAGTTAATTTAAAAAGTGGTGCAATAGTCACAGTATTTGAAATTTTATTTCTTGAGAAACAACATGACAATAATTGGATCTACTTTAAATATTATCAGAAATATTGCTTTACACTGAGATTAAATAGAGTGGTGTACATATTTTGGCTTCAATGTGTGTTCCTCGAAAACACCAAGGAATTTATTAGTCTTTTTAACATTTTTGATATTTGATGTCGAGTGAATCACTCTGACTAACTTCATTTTCCCTAAATATTATTGCACGTGTTAAAAATGAAGAGTGGTGCTGTCGGAAAGCTTTATGAGTTATTTAACATATAAGCTAACACTTTTACAAATATTTCCTTGTGCTCATATTCACATCTTTACTCATTTTGGACAAAAACCTGTGGCATCCATTAAGGTATTCTGAGCAATATATTTATTTACAGAGGTGAAGAACGTAAATAGCAGTCACATAATTCATCAGAACCAATAGTTTTGCCATTTTACCAAGCTATAACCAACACTACATTTAATAGTGTTCTCTATTAATGAAACAGTGCCCTCTATGTTCAGTAGTTTGTACTGGAGACCTGAATAATAGTAATTTTTGAATAATTAATGAAACCAATTTATTAATACCAGAAAAATGTGGCATACAACAATACATATGTTACAGAGTTTGAAAACAAGAATAGTAAGTTAGCAATTGTTGTTATATTACCTATTTTTATCATCAAATCTGTTGGTCAGACTAACAGATACAGTTGTGCAAGATTGCACAAATAATTGAATATTAACACTTGCTTTCAGTAAATCTTATTTTTTGTCATTTTACTCTTGCAAAATTGAATTTAAGCAGAATACAATAATAACTGATAAAACACTGGCAACAGTACACATTAAGAAGACCAAGATAAGAGGTATTCGGCCATGGATTTGTATTACACATTGCTGTCGTAGATGCAGTTTCTTAGATTTCAGACATGGGAATAGAGAGTCAAATTTCATTGGCTGCTATCTGGTTATTCCGAGTTTTTATACTTTCTTGGTTGCATTTTGATAATTAATACCACTCTCGGTATCTGCCTATTTATTTTGTGACCACTTCGGTGAGAGTAAAGATTTTCAAAATATATTGATGACCTCCTGAATTTCCATAGGATCTGTACTAACTACTGCTTTTGACATTATTGCTTTGATTTGAGATTTTTACTTCTGCTTAATTCAGTTGGTGGGGGGCTTATCAACTAATTTAATCTTTCAAAGAATCAGCTTTTTGATTCATCAGTTCTTTTTATTGTATGATTTTCATTAATTTCTGCTCTAATCTTTATGATTTCCTCCCATCTTTGGGCATTGGGTTTGACTTACTCCTCTTTTTAGAAAAGCTCATGGTGCAGCATTAGTGTATTTATTTGTTCTCATTTTGTTTTTGCAATGTGCCAGTTCACTGCTATAAATTTCCCTCTGAGAACTGTTTTCATTGCATCCCACAAATTTCAGTAAGTTATGTTAGAATTTTTGTTGTATTGTAGATATTCTTTAATTTCTCATTTAATTTCATCTATAACCCATCGTTACTGAGGAGGATGTTATTTAATCGTCACATATTCATGTGGTCTTGTGATTTATTTGGTCATTAATGTTCTATTTCATTGAACTGTGGCCAGATAATATGTATGGAATTACTTCTGTTTCCTGCATATACTTAAGCATGAACTATGAACTAGCATATTGTCTATTTTGAAGAATGTCCTATGTGAAGCTGAAAGGCATGTGTATTCCTATGTTATTCGGAGGAAAACTCTGTAAATGTCCACTAAGTCAATTTGACCAAGTAAATTGTTCAGTTCTGCTACCTCACTGATTTTCTACCTCCTTGATTTTCTCATTTTCTATTTCAGGGAGAAATCCTTGTTTAGATTTCTGTGATACTTTTCTGTGCAAGTTTGATAGTTGGTTGCTGTTTTGCTGTGATCAGAACCTCTCTGTAAGTGCTTTGCTCTTTAGGCATGTCTCCTGTGGCAGAAATTCTTGTTTTGTGTGTGTCCCAAAATTTTGCATTCTCTATTGATTTAAAATAAGATACTAGTTTCCATTTGGCACTGTCCTCAGTTCTTCCCACAGAGTTTTGGTGAGATTATTACCCAAGTATCTCCCGATATTATTACCCAAGGGAGACCATGTGGTTAAGGCAAATATGGCATCTTATTTATAGTAGTTCTATGAGCAATGCTAATAACAGCCAGTGAAATTTAGAAATTGACCAACTTTTGTAACTGATGTGTTTGTACATTAAACCATAGAAGCAAACAGTATAGCTATATAAAAAAACAGATCTTAAATTGGGAATTTGTATTCAAATGAGTTCCCTTGAGTTCTGTCTGGGCACCTCTCCTTCATGTACCTGGAGTCTTCTATGCAGACTAGTTCACCCGAGTTACCTCCTTCCATCACTTGCTGTGAGGATTCTCCCATAAGTCTGGGCCTAGCAGCACTATTCAGCTCACTGTGTCTAGTTCTATGGATCTCCAACTTGACCAGCAGCCTGGTTTATGTCTGGCTGTGGTGCTCAGTTCCTTCCAGTTGTGCCCTGTCAAAGTTACTTCACCAAGGAGCTTGTCTTGGCAGCTCCTTCTGGCTTTAGCCCACCAAAGTGGACCTCCTGCACCCACCTGGCTGCTAGGCTAGGCCAAAGTTCATTCATCAACTTTATAGTCCACCTTTATAGATCCAAAAGAATAATTTTGCTTTTATAAGAAAAAAATAACTCTATAATTGATCATTTCTTTAGATAGCCACTGACATATTCTGCTATGGTAATTAAGAGCAGAAGAGTGGAAAAAGTGATGGATTCATTTTAGTACAAGTACTTGACATGTAAAGTCTTTAAAATAATAGAAAAACATTTGATTTTGACACATGGCTATGAACATAAATTATAGGATTCATTCATGAGATTTCTCCTTACAATTTATAAGAAAAGTATGGGTGAATTACACAGATGCTTTTGCAACAGATATTTTAATATAGTTATAAATCCAGGGGAAGACATGAAAGTAATTTTCAGAAGTGAAAAAAAGAAACCTTTGCTTCCACTTTAACTTCTAGTATTTATACATATATTATATATATGTATATGTGTGTGTATATATATATATGTTCCATTTTAATTCTTTGAGTTATTTAATAAAAATTGTCCTCAAAATATTAAAGACAGTATACAAATCACAGTAGAACAACCAAGCAATTTTCAAGATTACTTAAAAATTACATTAATTTATTTTAGCTAGTAATTTAAAATATTTCTTAATTATGGTGCATACTAGTTTACCTTGAAAGTAATTTGAAGGTGTATTCATTTACAAATATTGAATTATCTGTTATACAATAAATAGATATTAAGTACTTAGCGTTCATGTATCTTTCTGGATTTATATCCATAATAACAAGAAAAATAAGTGGAACAAAAGTAGGGTAAGAAAATAAATTTGATCTATTTTCTAAGAAATATATTTATAAAATTAGAAATGGGAGAAGTCCTAAAAGTTTTAGGTGAAATAAACACTTCTTTCACACCCTTCAGTTCTATGTAGATGTCCACAATCTTTAAAAGACTCTATTTTTTAAAAAAAATTACATATTTTCCTCTAAAACTACCAAATTTATTCTAGATGATTTACATTATTATGCTACTAAAGTTTTAATGCATAATTCTTGAAAGAATAGTGTTGTAGTCAGAGTTTGCAAGGGAATCAATTTAATATGTGACACATAGTTTATAGAATTATTTTATAATAGTCACTCACAAAGTCAAATACAAAGATAGTACAGAAAATCTGCCCACACACTAAAGATGCAAAGAACCCAAAAGAGGGCCTGGCTTTCATGGTAGTGTTCTGCATGAGTCAGCTGAAGCCTTAGGGCTCATAGCAATCCAAACGGAAGCCTAGAGCCCACTACAGTGTTTCATGAAGGCACATCAGGAATCTGTGCTGGGATGACTCCAAGGCCAATGGTGGAAGACAGTCTATACAAGCAGGATGAAGTAGTCTATAGACTATAGACTGAGAAATCTATCCTGGAGCCAGGAAGGAACACTCAAAGTAAACACTAGTACCTTTAAAACATATACAGCCATTCTCAGTAACAACAGAGATCCTGAGTTCCTCAAATGATAATAGCCAAGTTCATATCAGGAAAGCCACCAGGAGACTGACTGAACACTGTTCTATCTTCCCTGGTGGAGCCAGAAAATGATACTCAAATTAAAGGCCAGAGATCTCTGAGAGTGAACCATAGCCATTCTCAGCAGCAACAAGGTCCTGAGCTTTCTGATGATGAAAACAAGTTCAAATTAGAAAAGCCAGCATGAGAAGCTCATCGGAAGAACCAACAGCCCAAAAGAACCAATAGCCCCCAACTTCTTTCTCATTAGTTTTCCTTTTTACATTGTTGGCAACAAAGCTCAGGTGGGCCCTCCACACCCAGCACCAGGCTGATTCAATTCAGTTGGGGGTTACAAGTTCCACACTAGTTGTCATTCCACCACATATAGTCAACGTAAAACGTATAAATGGCAGAAGAAAAGTTAAACATGATTATGTTCAAGGTTATTCTTCTTGATGTCTATCAAATGTACTAATAAGGTATCATAAGCCTAAAAACTTTAGCTATAGAAACATGTTAAAAATCATTACAAAGTTTAACAATAAAAGCAATCCCTATCTAAATTCTTCAATGTAAAGTCAAAAATTTGAAATCAGTGCCCTTGGAAAGATCAAAAGTTACAATCAAAGTTAAATTGTTTAAGCAACACTAGAAGTACAGGGATGAGAGATGTACAGCACAGGGCCTTATCTTTTTCTTACATGAAAAAGGTGAGTTTGAATGCTTCTTCCATCCACTACAATTCCATCTTTGTCCACAGTGGCTTCCTTCTTATTAAGTCCCGAATCTTTGGCTCCAGCAATCATCCCTGTCTACTTCCTTCATCTTTAAAAGAGATTTAAACACTTGTAAGGGAATCACTAAAACCTTCTACACTTTTAATAAAATTTTCCCAGAGATTATGGAAAATTCTTAAATTCTTTAAAGTTTTAACCCTCAATCCTTTACCCAGGTGAATTTACAGCTAATAACTTAGAGTGAGAATGTAGGAGTAAACAGATTCACATAGCTCTTAGTGTTTACCTCAGAAGGTTAATTATATTATTTAAAACTGCTTATGCATCAGGAACAATTCTAGGTTCTGAGGATTTAATATTAAACAAAAAAAGGAGAGGGGGCAAATCCATACCCTTACAGTAGCTTAAGACAGCTTTCATCTATTTTTTTTTCATTTTTGTATACGAAAAATATGACTATTTTTGCCTCAGTCCTTGCCTTACATTCTAACAGGGAAGAAATCAAGCTGTTGGCATGGCTGGGCTAGAGGCTCTAGCAAAAAATCAGCTTCCAAGATCACTCAGGTAGGGTACATGTTATGGTAGAAGTAGGGCTCACATCTTTGTTTCCTGGTCAGTTGTGAGTCAAAAACCATTCTCGAGTCCCTGAACATGGTACATTTTACCTCAATAGCAGCAATGACACATCAAGTTCTTCCCATGTTGTGAACATTTCTGATCTTTCTTTGTGCTATCAGCTAGAGGAAGCTCATTTTAAAACAATCATGATCTCTGTTTATTTTAAAAGCAGCTGACATGAGTTTTTTTATTGCATTTGCAAAATGCTTCCACAAACCTACCTACATTAGTATTAGAAAAATAAGTGTCAGAAATCTGAAGGAGGTGCAACCATTATGGAAAGCAGTGTGGAGGATCCTTACAAAACTAGAATTGCAAGTTCCGTTCAATCCAGCTATCCCCCTACTGGGAATTTTCCCAGAAGAACTGAAAACTTCATACCATAGCGATATCTGTGCACCTATGTTTATAGCAGCCCAATTTGTAATAGGCAAATCTTGGAAACAACCAAAATGCCCATCATTTGAGGAATGGTTAAAAAAAATGTGGTATTTTTATACAATGGAATATTACTCATCCATAAAGAATGATAAGTTTGAAGACTTCATATATAAATGGATGTATATTGAACATATACTCATTAGTGAAATAAACCAGACCTATATGTGTAAATATCGTATAGTCTCCCTAATATAACAACTTTAAAGAAGAAAAGAAGAACTTAAGGGCATAACACAGCTGAATGTGTTATGGATTAAACAATGAAGTGACTGGAAGCAAATAAAGCAGAAAACATATCAATAGCAAAACCATACACTTATGTACACAGGATGAATCAGATATTGGTCTCAAGAACCTTCAAAAGGTTCAGCATATTGATTATAGCACAATGTAACGCTAAAACTATGTTTGGAATACATGTCACTCTTGTCTTTTTGATATGTACTGCTCCTGGTGTAAACTCAGTTACTGTCATTCT
>PVJA010038743.1:0-19563 GCA_004027025.1 Myocastor coypus
AGAAATTAAAAGTAGAGAATTGCATAGTTATTTTGGCCTTCATATTATATTTAATGTTATGTTATTCTAGCTTAGCAGTTCTCAACCGTGCCTACTGACTCCTAGACATCTCCAAGACATCTTTGGGAACAATGAAATCAAGCTTTTAATACTAAAAGTTTTTTGCCTTTTTGAGTGGTTATCAATTATACTGATGGAGCAAAATTAATACAGATAACTCCTTTGCTAGTATAAATCAAACCAGTGACATCAAATTCTGTGATTAGTGATTGTATTCTTCTTTATTTTTTAAATGTATTTAGTGCAGGGTCTACAGAGTCACTACGCAGCTCAGATTCTTAAGTGATCCTCCTGTTTTCAGCCTCCCAAGCACTGAGATTATAGGCACGCACCGCCATGCCCAGTCTCTGTCACCATCTAGGCATGTCCCAGGGGGCAGAGCCAGCATGACACAGTGGGGACCAAACCCTGGTCCCTGTGACTGCCTAAGCAGGTGCTTGAGTCTGCTGAGCTATCTGGCTGGCTCAAATAATTGTATTCTCTACCATTACTCATCTATGGGTCCAAAAAAGCCAGTTTATTAATATGTGATACAGTAAAAATGATCTATTAACTCAGTTTATGTAATGTTTTATTACATTAGTGTGAGAAAGGGGAAAGTGTATGCAGAACACTGCCACTGCATATGCTAGTACTTATAGGACTGTTTAACTTCATGAGCTCACTAGAGCAGCTCTTGTTCATGGGATACCATGTTTACCAGATGACAGACAATTTGTGGCTATTCACACTTCGATACTGGAAAAAACTCTCAGAATGAAAAGAGTAAGCCAGCCACTTCAAGGGGAGAAAAGAGCTGTAAATATTTATTGCCAATGATACACTCAAACCTTTAAAGCCAAAGTAGTAATTTTGAGAGGAGAGACAGAAAGGGGATGAAAGCAGGAATTAAAGCATTACATTTGCTGCGGATTCAGCTCAGCAGTACACACGCATGCCTGGCAAACACAAAGTACCAGGTTTGATCCCCAAAACCGGTAATATCAACTCTTCAAAAGGAATTTATAAACTTTATGTACTGTAAACATGTACTAATAAAAAAAATAAAGTATTTTTGAAAACCTGTACCCAAAAACATGAGTTCTGCACCTAATACTTAAAAAGATTTGTGATTTGTTGATATCTGTGATGATGTCTTTTAAGACAGTTTATAATGAAATGTAGTAATATTTGGAAATGTTACTTTACAAATAACTATACATGGATATAACTAAATATGCAAGGGTAAGATCCACTCACAGTGTAGGAGAGATCAATTTGATGTAAAGGAATATGATAAGTTACCAATAATAGTTTCACATTTCACGGGGCAATTAACCCTCAAGAAACCTATCATGTTTTGAAGTTGTGTTAGAAGAATTCACGAATGTTCATAGTTTCTAGGAAAGGCTACAAATATTCCTCCATTTTCCAACTTCATATCTGTGTAAGGCTAGATATTCCTTATAGGTAAAAAGACTTTATCATACAGCTGGAATGCAACACTGGGTGCAAGAATATGCCCATCTATTAGGCCAGCTGTTAGAGGACGAAAAAGTATAAATCAACACCATTTATCTGTTTGTTGTTGCTGTTGTTTTGGAAATATTTTCCTTTTTTTGTTAAAATATGTGATAATAGACAAGATTTTTTTATTCAAGTACCTTGCCTACTAACACATATTATATAGTATACTGTTCTCTAATGAATACACACACACACGTGTATGCATATACTCTTGCACTTTGAGGGGCAGATAGTAGGGACTGAACCCAGAGCCTTGCACATACCAGGCAAGTGGTCTACCATCTGGGACTATTTTCACTTTAAAAATTTTTTCATCGTGATACAAGATCTACTTATGTTGACTAGTCTGGTATCAAGCTTGTCATCCTTCTGCCCTAGCTTCCAGACTAGCTGAGATTACAGGCATGAATAAAAATTTAACATTTTTCACTTTCAATGACTAATATGGCAAATACTGACAGTTACAATCCATAGGAATAAAAGGTCTGAACTTATCCATTCTTATAAGTATTTAAAGATATACCACAACCAAAAAGTGTGAAATCTGCTATCGTAATTGACTGATAATAATCATTTCTTTCGAACATCAGTTAACAACTGTTCTGTGAAACAACTTCTGGTTTTACACTTGAGGAAACCGAAGCTCAGAGGAATTAAGTGACCCAACCAACGCCATGCTGCGAGGGGCAGTGGCACTCACTGAAGCCACAGACCACTGCACGGGGAATGCTTCTGCCAACACATGGGACCTCCTCTGCACAGGCCATTGACACGCAAAGTCAGCACACCGCACCTCACTCGGATGAAAGCAGATTGCTAGCGAACAGCAAGTAGCGTCTTCTCTATAAAGCTACAACCACAGGGCCACCGGAATGTACAGCATCAGCATGAATTCATCCCTTATACTTATGGACACTTTTAGTAGGTTTTTCTGTATTTTTTCTCATTCTCAATTGGCTTACCCATCATGTTCACTTATCTCAGTTTCCTTTCATTCTCTTGCTTTTAGTATACTGTATAGTACAAATATGAATTGAACAAAAGTAAACAGAAAAAACTTAAAGAATTTTGAAGGAATGACTTATTTTTTTCTTTTTTTTTTTTTTGGAGGGACAGAGGTTTGAACTCATGACCTTGCACTCGCCAGGCAGGAATTTGTGCCATGAAGCTATCTCCCCGGCCCTTGGAGTGACTTATTTTTTAAACAGCTGTTTTAATTCCTAAATTGAAATTTTGGATATATTAAAAACATGGTTACTCAAACTTAAAATGGAATCTATAGTTTATTAAAATTACATTACTTTATTAAAAAACAAATATTTAACTACTATAAGACTATACCTTCACTTTTAGAAGGAATTTACATAAAAGGTAAGAAGTTAAATTTGTTTAAATATTCCATCTTTAATTCTAAAAACCATCTTACTCTTATGAAAGCATCAACATCGTGGACAGCAGGAGGCAGCAGAGGCTTTACAAGCACGCCTGAAATTTCAGTATCACTTTGGCACACATCCAGCCAAGAGGATGAAAATAGACACGTTATTTTTCTCTGATGCTGACATAGACACCCCTGTCTTTGCCGGGAATTTTGGTCCCAGGTTCTTGGCAGATCGAAGCCCAGCTTTAACACTTGGCATAGAAGAAACCTTAATGTCATGGCAGGAAGTCTGAATTCAAATATCATGACAAAAAACTATAGTAAAGTATGTGAGAAATCAAAGTACATATTTTAGCTGCAAAGTTAACCCTAAGTATAAAAGACTCATAGAGTAACAAGACCCAACTTTAATCTAAGCAATGCAGACTTCACTCTTGTGTAAGATTTCTGAATACAATACAGTACATGGCTTCATTTACCATGTAACAAAAAGAGTTCAGAGATAATTTAATGTGTAGTAATGTATCTACCACCTATAATTTGAAATTTTATAAAATAAAAAGGCAGGAATTAGTCCTTTTTTATTGGGATTATAATTTCAAGGAGAAGCAAATAGTGTTAGGCTGCTATAAATTAAATTTCAGTAGTGTAGGTTTTCAGTTAAAAAATACAGGTAGCCATCCCCTGGTGCTGGCTCACACTGACAGAGAAGTTAAAGGCATTAATGACTAACTGCCTTCCAACAGTTTATGAAACTCTACTATTAGTCACAGTAGTGCAAGAAACTCCAATGTGCATCAATAGATAAATAAGTGAATAAGATGCACTATATCATACAACAGATCATCAAGCCTTAAAACAAACTCAGTTATGACACATGGCACAAGGAAAATACCATAAAATTTTAACTACAAGCAGCATCTAGCATAGACAAAGTCAGAGACAGAAACAAGAACAGTGATTGCCAGGGGCTGGGAAAAACAGAAGAATGAAAATGAATTGTGTAATGGGGAGAGAGCTTCAGAATGAGACCATGAAAGTGTGAGAGGGGAGAGGGGTGCCAGCTGCCTGACAATGGACAGGCGCTTAGCACTAGTGAACTGTGCCTTTAAAAGTAACCATGATAGGAAATGCTTTTGTTTATTTTATCATAGTAAAAGAGAACTTTGATTAGTGTCTTACATACATACTGTTTCACATTCATGGGGAAAACTGCTGCAAAGCTCTTAGAGCAATGCACTCTTGGCCACTAAAATCTCTACGACCTTGTGTTTTTATAACTATCAGGAAACAAGCATCATTTACTTAGCTTGCAGGTATTGTTTTAATGCACTGACTTCTGCTGTGATTGCTAGCCAACCCTTCACTGTTTCCTGTAATATTTGGTTACTGACTTTTATCAGATTTTTAAAACAGGCGAGGCATTTTAATATGGGAAAGGAAAGTTATTTCCTTAATATAAGTGTTTCCTTCTGATATTATACATTTGATGAAAACAAAATAATTGAACAATTAATCATATTAATCATGTCTGTAACTTGAAAAATAATCTGTCTAAAACCTTTAAGGATGATAATAACTAAAAACTTTAAAGCTTGTTGTTCATGGCTTAGCTTACTTGTGAAACATGCATCCTTTTCCCTCTGAATTTTAAAGCTTGAAAGCACTGTCTTTGATTACGTCAGTGACTCCTCCCTGCCATCACTTTCCTCTCCCTCAAATTCCTTGGGTATATGTCTTGCCAATAACAATCCTGTGTCCTATATACATTCAAACTTATGTTTTGCTTACAAGCTGCTATATTTTGCTGCCAAATGACCTCCAATAAGGCCACATGGTCCCATGTTATTTCTGAACTGTACATTTCCAGAACGCTGCTCACCAACCTTCTTCCCTTATTAACCCTCATGCTGGTCATCAGAACTGTACACACTCTTCAGCTCCCCTACAAGGTTGCACTTCTCTACTTCCTTGAAATGAGGCCCAGTTAAAAAGACTTGCCTCACTTGGAGGCTATAAGTACAGATGCACTGTGCCACTTCTGGGTGGAAGTTTTAGGAGCTTACAAATGATTCCCCATGTTGAATCGCTAACCCCATTATTGGTCTGGTTCTCAGCGATGCCTAGAAGATACTCCATGCTGATCCCCACTAGACTTGCATCATAAGCAAGAAAACTTACGACAGGACAGAGCGATCCTGAAGTTATTGCTCTTGTGTGGCCCAGGCCCTACACCATTCTAGACCAGTCCCCTGCTGAAGTAGTCATTCCCATCCAGGAAAAGCCTTCCAGGACAAACTCAACAGCTTCTTTCCATGTTATTCATAAGCTCATCAGCAATAGGACTGCTAGCTTTTGTTTTGTTTTTGTCTTTTTGAGAAAGGGTTTCACTATGCAGTGATCTCACAGTGACCCACCAGCCTCAGCCTCCAAACGTCGGGATTATAGGCATGTGCCTCCATGCCTGACAGCAGAACCATTCTCACCATCTTCATTCTTATCCCAGGGAAAAGTGAACCACTCTTTGCCTGTCTCAGTATTTTATTTTAAAAATGGAAAGCTGAAATAAAATACAACAGACCAGTAGTCTATAATCCTTTTCCTTTGCAAATATACAAATGTCCCACCTCTTAAGTAAAAATAAAGTGTTAAAAAGCTTCCAAAGATAGACAGACCTGCCTACTTGAGTTTCAAATCACTGTTGTCAGGACATATACCAAAAGGAATGTGGAGAAAGGTCTCTCCTACAGAAAAGAAATGCAAGCTACTAAGCGGGACATGGGATTTGCAGATTCTATCAACTATGTAGAAAAAGTATACATACCTTTTCTGCTCTTAATACTATAACATTAAAAAGTACATATAAAAAGTCTGTGAATTTCAAAAGCATATTTCACTAATCTAATAAAGTTGTAAAAAAATATATCATAGATAGAAAATATATATAACAGCTTGAATTCTTCCATTTCTTTATTGTAATATGACTAGTCTTAATAAAAACAATTCATTTTTGATATTTAAAAATAATTTTATTGGCACATAGTATTTTTTCTTAGGTACCTCATAATTAAAAAAAATAAATTATTATAATCCATTCTTTATTACAAGTATAATGGTAAAGTTAAATAAAACTTTTACCTTCCAAGGGGGTTCTGTGCTTTGGGGAGGTGCAGTCCACATGTTCTACCTTTATGCTGCCCATCTTAATTTGGTCACTAGAAAAAGAGAACACACCAAACACATCAATTATTACAGATTCATTTAAGAACAAAAGGAAACTGCTTTCTAAAATGTTATGTCACACAATGTTCTACAGGCTAATGTAACCTTATTTAATTTATACCTCTCAGCATTTAAAGGTATTTATGCTCTTCATTTTATAATAGAAGATTAAGGCCACAGAAATCAAACTAATGTGCCCAGTAATTAAGATGTAATTCCATTTGGCTACAAAGTCTTGTCCTTCCTACTGTCGCTGGCTACTTCTTACCACTTACCAATATGTGTAATAAAATTAGGCTGCAAAGGAGAAAGATATCCTTAATTTTTTATGGAAACAATTACTTTAGTAAATCTAGCTTTTTATTTATGAAAGTGATCAAGCAGATTTTTTTTTTTTCCCCAGGACTGGGGATTGAACTCAGGACTATGCATTTGCCAGGCAGGTGCTTATGATACTGTGCTATTTCCCCAGGCCCCAACAGCTGATATGTTTTGTTTTGAAAGGATTAAATTATAAAGTGGTAAGCAATCAGTCACTAACCTAGAAGCAAGTTTTAGAAGTTACAAAAAAGTCCAAGTATACTGTCAATAGTAATGAATTTACATATTCAACAAGTCATTAACTGAACATAAATTTGGCTATTCTGCTAAATTTTTAAAAATACTTGCTAAGAGGAAAACATCTCTTCCAGGGAACTGGACTGTGAGGGCAAAAAACAGCCCCAAGGCCAGCCAGAAAGCTCAACGGATTAAAGTGCCTGCTTAGGCAGATGCAGGGTCCAGGGGTTCAATCCCCAGCCTGCCTTGCTGGCCCCACACCCAGGGCATGCTGAGATGGTGATTGAGAGTAGGTGTGGTGGCATGTGCCCATAATCCCAGTGCTAAACAGGAAGGATCATTACAAGTCCCATCTGTAGTAAGACCCTATAAGACCATGTACTAAATACATAAAAAGAAAAAAAGCCCCAGATCAGAGTTAAATGTTAACAATGAGACTAGAGTCATGCGGACTGAATAGCTTATTACCAACTTACTGAGATGAAGCTAAATGAAGTCTATACAGTATATACCTGAAATCACGTCAATAACTGTGGAATTGGAATGGAAACAAGGGCCATGTATTTCTGTGCTCTCCAAATTTCCTAAAAATAAGTGTTATTCTTGGAGGCAGTCTATCATTAAAAACTGAAATAGCTTAGGTTTCTTTAATAATCTTTCCTTTATACTTAGTTGATCTCAAGATAAGAAAAGTCAAATAATTAACAAGAGAGGAGTGTGAGGGGAAAAATCATTCATCAATGTGTACATTACCTGAAAGACATCAGTTTGTCAGTGCCACTGGCATCTGTGCCTGTACCATTTCCATCAAGAACAGGTGAGTCCAAACCAACAGACCCATTACTGATGTGATCACTGCTTTCATAGCCAGACTCAGTCCTCTGCATCTGCCAGTTTTCACCATGAACTTTACCCTCTGCGACGCCTTTACTTTTCTCTGCTCCTTTTCCATTTGATTCAAGGGAACTTCTGCTTCCTATATCCTGCTTCATTTCGTCTTCATGTATGGTCATTAAGCCTTTCTGCTTTGGATTCTCTTTTGGCCAGATATTAGAATTCTGATCGTTGCTAGCTTTAGGCGTGTGACTGCCATTTGATTTATGTCTTGGACTATGTTGTCTTTTCTCACTTTCACTAAAAACACTATCAACATTTAATGTTTCTCGCATAGGCTTCCAACCTCGGCTCCGGCTTTTGCTGTTGCTACTGCAGCTACTTCCTTTATCCCTGGAATCTTGGCTGCTGTCTGTGTCATATCCAGTGCCAATGTCACTCTTAACTTTGCCTATTATTTTCTCTCCAGGTACAAGAACCTGAGTTTTGCCTGAAGTTACTTGTTCAGAAGAACGACTCTGGTGGGGCATTCGGCTGTGTTTGCAGGGTCCTCTTCCTTGACTATGATACAGATGTGGATTCTCGTACTGTCTAAAGCCATTTGGGGCAGGAGGCGATCCAGACTTGAGATGTGGGAGGTTTTCATCAACTAAATTTAAATAACAACAATAATGATGATGATAATTATAGACACAAATGAACTACCCCTTAGTACAACATTATAACCACAAACTAAGTAACTTGAGAAGCCAGGCATCACAGGATATAAAATTAAATTATATCCTATTGCTTTGAGATTTAAAAAGCACTTTACCAGTCCCTATTTATACTTAATAAGAGGCCCTACAGAAGACATGGGCTTTTGGAAAAAAAAAAAAAAAAAAAAAAAAGAAAGGACCTGCAAGGTAAATTTTAAAATAATTTTCTTAAACTAAGTATTCTAAATCATAACTAGCAAACATTGTAAAACATTTTCCTCCCTTAAGATAGTAAAGATATGAAAGTTTATAGACTCAGCTGCTGCTGAGTGAAGGGACATGCAGTTACCATCTGTGGAGTGCAGACTGGTTTAATCTTTCAGGAGGGCACCTGAGCCCTGTTTGTCAAACCAGAAATTAATGTACTCTGACCCAGAAATTCCTCTGACAGAATTAATCTCTGGCTATTCACAAAAATGTACGAAGGCATAGGTGAAAGGTTGCTGCCAAAATCAATGTTTAAAGTCTATCACTATCAATTAAATTATACTGTGTCCATAAAAAGAGCACAAAGCCATAAAGACTTTCATAGAGAACTAAAAGCTGCCACATGACCTGAGAACACAGGGCAAGTCTGAGACGGCAGTCAATTCTACAACTTTCCTGAATACAGCATAGGAAGGAATTGCACTTACAGATAAAAGTAAAATTAAAACATCAAAATGAAACCACTAGTAATGTCCAGGTGAGAATTAAATAAGAACAAGAAATAGTTGGCACTTTTAGACTTAGTGTAGATACATTAAAGACACCTGAAAAACATATAAAGTATAGTACATATATAATGCACAAAATAGAAATATACAGATATTACATTAAAATATTGTAAAGTTATGAAACTCATATTAGAATAAAATAGTTGGCATTCCCTTCAAAATGAACACTATAAGCTCTTACCTTTATGGTGGCTTACATCTTTCCTTTGTCCCTTTTCCAAATCTCTTCTTTGTGAAGTAAGTAAGTTCTTCTGTTCAATGGCTTTCATAGCACATTCTCTGAAAATTTCTTTTATCTTTTCCCTTTGATCATTATGGCTTAATTTAACTATAAAAGAAATCATTCCTAAGATGATGTAGAGCTGAATTCAAACTGTTCAACAAAAGTAACAACTGAACTAGAAATGTTAAGATTCTATTTAAAAAAAAATAAACATGAACTCATCTTTTATGCATAACTTAAAATTTGATTGATGTTCTCTGACACTGGAGATACATGCTGTCTTAAAAAAAAATTCCTGTATAGTCAGTCCCTAAAACAAGTATAGAGAAAAAAAAAAGAAGCTTGCTATTAAGCCAATAAAAGGTCCACACTAACACAGCAGTACTGCACTGCTGGTCACCAGCAGTGCTGTGTCTTACTGATATAATCTATAAGGTAGATCCAGCTGCTACTTTCACTTCAGGTCAGCAAACTGAGCTCAAGTTCAGGTAGCTTCTAGATGTAGACCTGGGCATATATGAGAGCCAAGATGTCTTGGTAAAGCATGTACACATTGTTTCTAGGCTTAAAGTAGCTTTCTACTGAAAAAAATAAACTGTGTAGTCTAAGAATACCAACAAAATATAAGACATGGGTATAATTTTAGAAAGAATTCTTTTCTTGCCAGTGTTAGGGACTGAACTCTGAGCAAGCTAGGCAAGCGCTCCACAGCTGAGGCCAGGCTCGCAGTCGTCGTCAAAACAATTTTGCAGTCTTTATTGTAGTATTTTATTGATAACTTTTAACTCTGCCTTGACTAATACACTTGACTGAATGAATAACATTTATGGGTGGACATTATTTCACTCATAAAATCAACCTGAATATACAACCAAGAATTTTGTATACTTTTACTTTAAAAATTTGATTATTTCAAAGAATTTTATGTATTTTTAAGCCATAACTACACCCAGTGTTGTGGTCATGTTTTAGAACCATGTCACATAACCTGGCCTGTGGAAATTGAAGTCATGAGAGGACAATGGTGAGGGCTGGATAAAAATGAGAGTGAGAACCATCTGTAGTTAGAGGAACTCTGAACTATAGCTGCACTCAGTAACGATAACTGTAATTTTGGAAAGTAAGCCATACTATTAACTTATGTTTTATTCTTCCAGCTGATCATTAACTCCTTGAAGGAAAGGCCACGTGATAAGCCTTCCCTGGGAGCCGCTCAGTCACCTCAGGCCTACCGCAACCCTCAGAGCACAGAGAAAGCCAATGGCATGTGAAGTAAAACTGTTCTCATTAAGACTATAGCTCTCAGGGAAAGAGACATCGAAAGACATAAGCCCGCCTTTTGTTCATGGCCAACAAAAGCTAATTTAATAACCTTCTCTCTGCAGTTATAACCAAGAATCACAGACTCAGTGACGGAGGAAGGGAGAAAGCTTAAACCCCCTTGGATAATGTAGAAACGACTTAAGCACGCACCTGGTCCTCTACCACCACTTGTCTGAATGTGGTTCCGACTAAACGATGAGATGTTAGTGATCTGAAGTTTCTGATTATCTCTCTGTTTTACCTGATCACTGAATCCATTTTCTTTTGAATTACCCAACCTGTAAGTTGCAGGTTTTTCACATCCTTAAAAAGATAAACACAAATACATTATTTCTTTCCTTCCCATTAGAAGAGGTGGTGCAATCATCCTTCTGAGACATTTTTAACAATGGTGATGAGATTACTTAAAACTTGGGGGACTGAAATGCCTTAAGGGGGCTGGCAGGATGGCTCAGTGGTTTAAAGCATCTGCTTAGGAACACTTAGGCGGCAGCAGGGACCAAGGTTCAATCCCCAGCACCGCAAGCTGTGCCAGCCTCACCCCCAGGGCAGGCTGAGCTGGCCATAATATAAACAAATAAATAAATAAATAAATAAAACCACAGAACAAATTAAAAAAAAAAAGAAAGAAATGCAAGAAATGCCTTAAGGATTTCCAGAAGCTTTACAATATATCAAAAAATGAGGAGCTGGGGAGATAGCTCCATGGCACAAGTGCCTGCCTGGCAAGTGCAAGGTCGTGAGTTCAAACCTCAGTCCTGCAAAAAAAAAAAAAAAAAAAAGACTTAACTGCTTTTGGGACTGTAACTTTTTACCAAATCATTTTAAATCTCAGTATTTGCTGCTACAAAGAGGCATCAGCCTCTTATGTGCCTATGTGACCGTTACAGTACATCACTCTTAAAGATGCTTCTGAAGCACTGACAGAAAAAGTTCTTCTCAAAAGAATTACAAGAAGTGAGGCTCAGGGGCTGGGGAGATAGCTCAGTAGAATAAGCACTTGCCTGGCAAGTGCAGGGTCCTGACTTCAACCCTGGTACCACAAAAAAAAAAGAAGTGGGGCCCAGGACATAGCTCAGTGGTCTGACAAGCACTTAGCTAGCAAGCACGAGGACCCAGATTTGATCCCCAGTGCCACATGCTGAGCCAGCCTCTGAAACCAGGTATGGTGGCACATGCCTATAATCCCAGTGCTGAGGAAGCTGAAACAGGAGGATCTTCACTACTGAAACAGGAGGATCACTACAAGTCTGAGTCTAAGCTACGTAGGGAGAACCTGTACCAAATGCACAAATTAAAAATTTTTTAAAAAAGGATTACAAGAAGTACTGAAATTAACAAACAAACAAACAAAAAATAAAGTACTGGAATTTTCCTGACCCTACTTTACTGAAACTCAACTTTGAAATTACTTTCAGAATTCACTTTATACTACTATAAATATTCCTATGTTATTTTGATCATAGAAAGACATCAAAAAATACTTTTATAATAATTACCCATATTTTCTGCAACAGATTTGCAATGTGACCAGCTGACAACCTGCTTGAGTGCATCTTCGGTAGACACTGCTGTGCCTTCTGGGTTTGCATAGAACAGAAGCAGTGGCTGGAAGTGGCAGCGAATGCATTTGGATACCACATCTTTCCATCGAGTGCCAACCTTTTTAAAAACCACAACAAATACAAACAAAACTTTAAAATCACTGTTGTATCAAAAAAGAGGACTTCCTAATTTATTTTATTTATTTATTTGTTTGTTTGTTTATTTATTTATTTATTTTCCTTTGTGAGACAGGGTCTCACTGTGCAGTTCAGGCTGGCCTTGAGCTCACTTTTGTGGCCCAGGCTGGTCTTGAACTGGCACTGATCCTTCTGCCTCAGCCACCCCAGTGCTGGGATTACAGGAGTGCACCACCATGCCCAGCTCTATTTTGTATTTTTAAAATTTTCAAGATGCTCAGATGTTGGCAGGTTTTATTTTGTCTTTTATGTATTTAGTACAGGGTCTACAGGGTCTCACTACACAGATTAGGACTCTTAGTAGTCATCCTGTTTTCAGCCTCCCAAGAGCTGGGATTACAGACGTATGTCACCATGTCCCATCTCCATCTCAACTGGCCTGGGGGTGGGACTGGCATGGCTTGTGGTGCTAGGGATCAAATCCCAACCCCTGTGCTCTGCCTAAGAAGGTACTTTAGTCTGCTGAGCTATCTGGCTGGCCCTTTGGCAGTTCAAGCATTATACTTTTATATAATAACTAGCCTAAATAAAAATCTTTTTCAAGGACCAGTGAGATAGCTCAGTAAACTAAACCCTGCTTAAGCAAGTACAGAGACCAGGATTTAATCCTCCATCCCAAATACTACACTGGTCCTGCCCCCAGGCACGTGAAGCTGGCTACTGCATCCAGGCGTAGTTACACACACCTGTATCCCAGCTCTGGGGCAGGGGCCATGTTAAAAACTGGAGATCACTATGACTCTTAGCTGCATAGTGAGACCCTGTACCAAATACATTAAAAAAATAATAATAATAAAAATAAATAAATAAAATATTTTTAAGACTCTCATTTTAAAAATGATAACCAAAAATGATAGACTTTTTATATTAAGATTTCATGGTCAGAGCAAGAGACGTAGCTCAGTGGTGTAATGTTTGTCTAGCATGTGCAATGCCCTGAGGTTCAATATACAGTACTAAAAAGGGTTTAATTATAAAGCTTAAGCTCTCTACATCTGACTTTTCAAAGATTCTAAGGCAATTCAATGGAAAAATACTAAAAAGTCTGTTCAACATATGACAATGCTCAAAAATCTGGATACCCATATGAGAAAAAGAACTTTTATCCCATTACACATAAAACAACAAAAAACTTAGCATAGATCACAGCAAAATTACAAACTTCACAAAAGAAAACTAAAGAAAAACTACAACTTATGTCAATTTAAAGATTTATTAAAATAGCAAACTGTGGAAGGAAAAATTACAAAATGGTCTCAATTAAAATGAATAACTTGCCGGGCGTGGTGGCTCACGCCTGTAATCCCAGCACTCGGGAGGCTGAGGCAGGAGGATTGGTTCGAGTTCGAGACCAGCCTGGGCTACAAAAGTAAGCTCAAGGCCAGCCTCAACTGCATAGCGAGACCCTGTCTCAAAAAGACAAAAAAAATAAAATAAAATAAAATGAATAACTTGGCAGGATGGCTCAGTGGTCTAAAGCACCTGCTTAAGAAAGTTTAGGCGGCTGCAGGGACCATGGTTCGATCCCCGGCACCACATGCTGCGCCAGCCCTGCCCTCAGGGCAGGCTGAGCCGACCACAAAAAATAAAATAAACAAAAGTTCTGAAACAAGAAAAAAATAAAATAAAATAAAAAACTCTTTAAAAAAAAATAAAATAAAGGCCGGGTGTGGTGGCTCACGCCTGTAATCCTATCACTTGGGAGGCTGAGGCAGGAGGATTGGTGTGAGTTCGAGACCAGCCTGGGCTACAAAAGTGAGCTCAAGGCCAGCCTCAACTGCATAGTGAGACACTGTCTCAAAAAGACAAAAAATAAATAAATAAATAAATAAATAAATAAATAAATCAAATAGAATGAATAACTTTTTCTTGGAAGAAAACATAAAATATTGAAGAAATAACACCATGCATTTAATAAAGCACTACTGCACAAAATAAAGAATTCCTATAACTCATTAATAAAATAATCCATTTTAGCCGGGCATGGTGGTGCATGCCTGTAATCCCAGCACTCGGGAGGCTGAGGCAGGAGGATCGGTGCAAGTTCGAGACCAGCCTAGATTACAAAAGTGAGCTCAAGGCCAGCCTGAAATGCATAGTGAGACCCTGTCTCAAAAAGACAAAAAACAAAAACAAAACAAAACAAAAAAAATCAATAAAGGTCTTTTTTAAATAAATAAATACATAAATAAATAAAATAATCCATTTTGAAAATTGACAAAAATTTGAACAGACTTCACCAAAAAGACAGGGAACATGGCTAAGAAGCACTTGGAAAAAATGCTCAAAACTTTATCTTTCACAAGGGAAGTCCTTGGGGAGGTGACAGCATCCATTCACTACGAGGCAGACGTAAAAGAGCTACCAACATGCAATGCTATTGCGGACTCAGGATTCTCATGTGCTGCTAGTAAGAACGCAAATGGGCATTAAGTATATTGTCATTTTGTGTATTATTATTCCTAAAAAGTGAAAAGTTACAATAATTCCAGGAAGTGAAAAGCTGACTTACCTCTTTTACATTTGCATCATCAAAAAATACCCACTTGGAACTCTTGGTGTGAAAAGCAAAGGCACAATAATGTCTGCTGCTATAGCAGACCATACCAACAAGGTGGAGTTCACTGTTTTTGGCATTTTCATCCGTCACCCTATAAAAAAGCTGTTTAAAACATAATAGTGTTCCTTTAATACTATATCTTATAAAACAAAGAATAATCTGATCAAGTGTGTATTTTACTTATAAAAAGGGCTTTTGCATGCATACTACACCAATTTAGTACAGTCTTGGTACTAATGACACTATCACTAAAGCTTACTGACACTGAAGCCTTGACAGAATTACTACTTTTAATTAGTCTACAGAAGCTTTACGTCTCATAAAATGAATCCGTTACAAATTAGTTCAGTAACAGAGCATTTCCAGTAATACATGACTGACACATATACTCAAAATATGTGATAAATTACAGATTCTTGATAATTCTTGATTCACACAATTGAACATCCATAAAAAGGAATCTAAATTATCATTATCTCAAATTTCAATTGTAACCTGTACCAAAATATATTAATAATAAGCATATTAAGATCAATGCTCTAGGTGAATTTTAAATCTTAAACTCTTTTCTAGATTAATATTTATCATACAAATATAGTTTCATTACCATCACTCCAGATGGAAAGATTGTAAGACCGTTTAATTTGTAGTCAAAATCCAATGCGTTATGTAGGAAAGGGATTCCAGTTAACTTGATTTGACTAAATCTATCTGATCTGATCATAGTCAGAAAATATCAATTCTAAGCTAAGTCAAAGATGTTTGAGATTCAGAAAGCCAGTGATGATAAGTTCAATTACCTATGTTATAGAGTAATAGTATCATGAAGCTTTTCTGCTAGTGGGTTGAGAATGTAAGTTAACAGACCAAAAATTGGAGAAAAAGAAGGTCTATGAGGATAGCCAATATTTTGGCCCTAGCCCTTCAAGGTCAGTAAGGACTCAGGACATAAGAGAAACTGTGCTGTAATATCCTGTAACTCAGAGGTGTCCCAAATTTTCTGGTCAAGGAGATTATGGGACCTCAGAGGAAAGGGATAAATGAACTATAGTGTATCTAAGGGGAGTCACCAAGAGAAAAACATTCTCTCATGCTTTCACGGACAGCAAACTGGCCAAGCAATGGCCATGACTCGTCGCGAAGGCTGATACTGACAACAGTTCTACAAAGCACTGTACATGGTTCCAAAGTTAATCCTGAGGGGATCTGACCTTGGAAGATACAAAAGATGAATGCTTTGTTATACAGGTCTTGCTTTAACTTGCCCTTGATCAAGCAGCGGAAAAGCTTAATTACAAAGCATGAAACGCAGAGCTAGGTTGGTGTGATGAGCTGTAGGAGGCTTGGATCAATAGCCTCCAATATAGCCAGTTTCACCGGTGGCCCACTGCAATTGTGGAACATTGGACTGTGTATACATCTCCTTCCTCCTTAGTTCAAAGAGAAGAATTTTTTTTCTTTCCTTACCAATATCAATTGGAAGGTGTGTCATGCCCACACCCCATGCTCTGTATTACTATTGTGAGGACAATATGCAGTGTGTCGATTGTTCAAAAAAAAATTAATGTTTATTAAAAGTGTTAATGTTTAATTGTTTGATCAATCTTATATACCTATACGTATTAATCTAAACTGATCCGATGATGAAAATATGTAATATAACCATTGTTAAAATTTTATGGTTTTGAAATTCTGTACTATATGTACTCTTGTTACTGTTTTTCTTTGTTTCTGCTATTTTTAGTCTTTAAAATAAAAAAATAATTAAAAAATAGATAAATAAACTTATCTGATCTGTATACCTGAATATTGCTACTTCCTTTAACAAAATTAGATTTTGAAAAGCAAAGTTAAATGTATCATGATATATAAAGATGTTTTGAGAAATTTAAAAGGACAAAGAATGAAAACAGTTACAATACCCCAGGAAGGTACAGGTATGTCCCAAGGTTCCGAACAACATCTTCGGTTAAGTCAGAATGCTCAGAATCCCAGACTAAACCAATTGTAACAATCTCTGGACAATTCATTAAAACACGGCGAATTTTTATTTTTTGACCACAATTACTCTACAGGCAAACAGAAAAGGCAAGCATTGAAAAGTCTAAACAGATATATCCCAGACAAAAGTTACAGTTTATGTTGTAATGACAGTGTTCATATATCTGAAGTCTTTCAGTTTGCTAAAATTACTTCTAACTATATTATTTGTCATTTTTAAAAGATATCTCCCTTAGTTATTGATTAAGCAAGAGGTTATTTTATAGCATAATTTGATGTTTTTGAAGACGTGTTAAGATTTTTCATCCAAGAAAAAAAGAAAGCCCCTAAAGTCATTAACACTAGAAAATAATATGTCATGTTTTTTGGTTTTTTTTTTTTTTTTTTTGGCCTTTTTGAGACAGGGTCTCACTATGCAGCTCCGGCTGGCCTTGAGCTCACTTTTGTAGCCCAGGCTGGTCTCGAACTCGCACCGATCCTTCTGCCTCAGTCTCCCGAGTAATATGTCATGTTTATTCAAAAAAAAAAAAAAGCTTAACTAAGTGATACATTTTTGAATTTCAAACCATTCAGCTAACATGTCACCTTAGCTCCTTCATCAGCCTACGAGATTTTAAAGCAATATTGCTAAGATAAACAGCTCACATGACATAAAACCAAAATAATTTAAATAATAATAAATTATTAAAATGAACTTTACATATTTACATGATAATTTTTGAATACCTAGTCTCAAATATGCAAATGCAGAAGCATACTAATAATCCTCAAACAATACTTACTGGACATTTCCTATAGTCATCTACTGTACTGGCTGCTTGGAGCAATTCTGCAAACATTTCAGGCTTTAAGCGTTCATGCCTTTCCATCATTCTTTCAAATTCACTGCTACAAAAGATAAAAGTTATCTCAAATCTTAATCTTAAAACAGATCTAATAAATTATATGACAGATATTAAGTTGTCAATGTAGGTGAGAATTATTTTTGTCTAAAATATGACTATCAAAAAAACTGCGTGAGGGGCCGGGGACATAGCTCTGTGGCACAAGTGCCTGCCTGGAGCAAGGTTGTGAGTTCAAGCCCTGGTCCCGCCAAAAAATAAATAAAATAAAATATTGGGCCCGGCGGGATGGCTCAGTGGTCTAAAGCACCTGCTTGGGCAGCTTTAGGGACCGCGGTTCGATCCCCGGCACCGCATGCTGCGCCAGCCCTGCCCTCGGAGCGGGCTGAGCCGGCCATAAAAATGAGCGAATAAACAAAGGTTCTGAAACAAGAAAAAAGTAAAAAAAAGAAAAAAAGAACACATACACAATATGCAGTTTTCAAATAAGTCATATTAAAAAACAAAAAAACTGCATGAAGTTTCTAAAAAGTGAAAAAATATTAAATTTGACAGCTATATGATAAAAAATTAGGACATGCATAGAATAAAACATGAGACTTCGTCCTTCTGTCTGGGAGTCCAGGAATGAGGGAACATGCTCTACCTAGAGGCAATTGTAAGAGAATGCTTCCTTTATTATCATACTTAGTAAGTCTAGACTTTCACTTGAACTCTGTCCCAACAAGAACAACAAAATTATAGAACAGGCTCAGTCTCTGGCTCAAAGTACCAAAAAGCTAAGTTACCCCTCTTACCTAGGACATATGGCCCTATGTTGACTAAATGCAGAAGAAATAGCCAAACCTCAGCCAAATACGTGCCTTTGCTTTTAGTATGGATTCTAGTTATTTTATTAGAGACTGCATGGTTCTAAGACATTACGGTCAAAGGGCATCACTCATTGGTTACCCTCCTTAAGTCATATTTTTACACAGTGCCTGTACAGTCATATTTAATCCAATGCCTTTAAATACCTATTTAAATACTATAAAAAAGGAATGCCAATGCTGAAACATTATTACTTTCCATTCTAAATGCTTTGATTCTGTGCAACAGAAAATGTAACTTTTGTGGACAGTTTATAGTTCAACGGCTCAAGTAACTTAACTAACAATTTTATTTTATTTTATTTTATTTTTTTTGTCTTTTTGAGACAGGGTCTCGCTATGCAGTTCAGGCTAGCCTTGAGCTCACTTTTGTAGCCCAGGCTGGTCTCGAACTTGCACCAATCCTCCTGCCTCAGCCTCCCGAGTGCTGGGATTACAGGCGTGAGCCACCACGCCCGGCTTAATTAACAATTTTAGAGTACTGGCTACCTAGACAAATTCTGAAGTCAGACAAATCTCAATTTTAATTGTAACTCATCCACTTAACAGATTAACGTCATTAAACCTATTTCTTCAATAAAATAGAATTTTTGTTAAGGTTTAAACCAACAATTTACCTATTGCTGGAACATAGTAAGCATTCAATAACTGATATTCAATGCTAATTGTCAGTAAAGGAGTTAAAATTCCAAATTCCATAGTTTTTAGTTTATGATCTGTCTTGGTTGAAATACCCTCCTCCTCTGCACAACTGACTATTGATGGAAGCTGAGAATGTTTTTCTATAAATTAGCATTTCTCAACTTTGCTTGTATTGGTAAGAAAAATACTAAACACACTCAAATAGCAAAACATTAAGAAATAATTGGGGGCAGGGGAAATAGCTCAGTAGAATAAGTGCTTGCCTGGCAAGCACAAGGGCCTGAGTTCAATCCCTGGTCCCACAAAAAAAAAAAAAAAAAAAAAAA
>PVJA010038744.1:0-19544 GCA_004027025.1 Myocastor coypus
TTTTTTTTTTTTTTTTTGTATCTTCCAGGGTCAAATCACCTCAATAAGAAAAAATATTTTCGTACCAATAATGATTAGGAAAATTATCATGTCTACACCCTGTGCTCTGTATAACCAATAGGAGGACAACAATATGCATTGTATCAAATTTTGGAAATGTACTAACATGTTTTGAAACTGTCCCATTATTATTTCTTATTAAATGTAATAAAAATTAAAATTAAAAAAGTAAAAAAAAAAGATACACAACTTCCAACTTTGGTGTTTTTTCTTTCATTTTTTTAAATTTTTATTTTATTTTTTTCTTGTTTCAGAACTTTTGTTTGTTTGCTTATTTATTTTTATGGCCGGCTCAGCCGGCCCTGAGGGCAGGGCTGGCACAGCATGTGATGCCGGGGATAGAACGTGGTCCCTGCAGCCGCCCAAGCTTTCCTAAGCAGGCACTTTAGACCACTGAGCCATCCTGCCGGGCCTTTTCTTTCATTTTTTAAATTCTTTTTTTTTTTTTTTATTCATTTATTTTTTACATATAGTACAGAGTTTCAAAACCAGAAAAATTTAACAAAGGTTATATTATATATTTTCATCATCAGATCAGTTTAGATTAATAGATATCAGTGTATAAGATTGTTCAAACAATTAAACATTGACACTTTCTTCTTGTTTTGTTGTTTTTTTTGACACTTTTAATAAACATTAATTTTTTTTTTAACAGTTGACACACTGCACATTGTCCTCACAATAGTTATACAGAGCACAGTGTGTGAGCATAACCCACCTTCCTATTGATGCTGGTACGAAAAGAAAGAAAAAAAAAATTATTCTCTTTGAATTAAGAGGAAGCAGATGCATACACAGTCCAATGTTCCACAATTGCAGTGGGCCACCAGTGAAACTTGCAATGCTGGAGGCTATTGATCCAAGCCTCCCACAGCTCATCTCACCAATCTAGCTTTGCATTTCATGCCTTGTAATTAAGCTTTTTTGCTGGGTGATCAAGGGCTAGTCAAAGTAGGACCTGTATACTAAAACATTCATCTTTTGTAAATTCTTTTAGTTTGACTTCATTTTTCTGAACTAGGGATTGAACTCAGGCCCTTGCACTTGCCAGTGAAGAGCTTATTTTACTGAGCTAATTCCCTAGCCACAACTCTTTTCAATCCTTTATTTATTTCTCTATTTGCTACAGGGTCTCCTCAGGTAGCTTGAACTCCTAACACCTCCTGTCTCAGTTTCTCCAGTGTTGCGATTATGGGTGTGTGTCACCATACCTGGTCTCGGTTCCAGGGCCTGCAAGGCACACACTACCGGAGATCCAACCAGAGCCCATGAATGTGCCAGTCAGGCACTTAGAGTGCCAAGTTTGCTCCCCAACTCCTCTCCTTCTTTTTAAAGGTAATTCATGTATGTACATAATACAAATCAACACACAAACAGTGAAGCATAAATCTCCTTCCCATCTATGCTCCTAATTTTTCTATTACCCTACACAGAAAAAACTAAATTGGTAATAGTAATTGGAAGCATTTTTGTACCTGCAAGTACATCTCTGTTTTTCCAGAGCAATTAGATTGTACTAAAGTGTTTCTACCATCAACATTTACCTATTTTTATTTATTCATTTTTTTATTAGTGTATATCTGCAGCCCATGACTGTATGCACTATGTGAATTAGCACACACAGACAGGTGCAGCCCTTTCCCCTTTCCCTCAGCTCCCTTTTTGTCAGCATAACATTTGCTTTCTCATATGTGGAAGCCGCAAAATACAAAGCACAGACGACAATTTTACTAAATTAAGGTACACATACAGCCAGGTTGTTCATACTGAATTGCAGTAACTTCTTTCTTCCTCAGTCTAATCTATCTTTTATTTTGTACTTTTATACATGTAAGAGAAACTGCAATGTTTGAGTTTGTCTGATATTACTTCACTTTAATATTACTGTCTCCAGCTGGCCTGACAGCTCAGCAAACTAAAGCACCAGCTTAGGCAGAGTGCAGCTGCTGGGGGTTCAATCTCCAGCCTGTGTGCCGGCCACACCCATGGGGCACACTGAGAAGGAGACTGAGGTGGGGCGTGGTGGTGCAGGCCTGTAATCCCAGTACTTGGGAGGCTGAAAACAGAATCACCATAAGTCTGATTTATGTAGTGAGACCCTGTGGAACCTGTCCTAAATACAGGAAAATATAAAAATAAAAATATTACGGTCTCAGGACAATTCATCATCCTACAGATGCTTTAGATTCATCCTTCTAACAGCACAGTAGTACTTCAATGTATACAAATACCACATTTTGTTTATTCATTCTCGATAGTCATACAGACTGCTTCCAAGACACAACTATTCTGAACTGTGCTGCTACAAACATAGATATCCATACAGCATGGTGGCAACACTTCTGTCAAGATATCCAGAAGAGCGGCAGCCAGACCAAATGAAAGTTCTAATTTTGGCCCTCAGTGGAGGACTCTTCCACTGATTTCCCTAATAGCTACACTAGTTGATATGCCTGCCAGCAATGAAGAAGCCTTCCCTTTTCCCTGCAGCCTCTCAGCATTTGTTTTTGCTTGATTTTCCATTTTTTTCTGGAGGGACATGGAATCTCAATGTTGTTTTCATTCACATTTCTCAAATCGCCACTGAGGTTGAACATTTTTAAAATATTTATTGGTCATCTGTATTACTTCATTTGAGAATACTCTATTCAATTCATATGTCCATTTTTATATCTTCAAATTTGAGGAATCCATTTTTTCAGTTATTTTAATATTCTAGATATTAGTCCTTTGCAAGGGAGTAGCTAACAAAAGATTTTTCCCATAATGTAGGTTATCTCTTCCCTCTGTTGGTGGTGTCCTTTGCTGTGCAAAAGCTCTTTTATTTCAAGTAATCTCATTTGTTGATTGTTCGTATTATTTCTTATGAATTTGGGGGTTCTGTTCCAAAGTCTTTGCCTACACATACATGTTTAAGAGTTTTACCTATTTGTCTTCCAGGAGATTGCTTCTGTTTTAATACTTAGATCTGTGATCCATTTTGATATAGTTTACTACATGGTGAGAGAGATGGTTCTAGATTCTTAGGCAGCCTAATGTAAGAGAGATTTTTATAAAACCCGAATGGCCCCAGGACAAGAGTTTCCAGGACTAATTCTGGAGAGGCATGTCCCAACTGACATGCCCCTGGGAAGAACATGTCCCATGACTCTAATTCCCGAAAAGACCACCAGAATAGTATCTGATTAATGTTAAACACCTGCAACCCAAATGCGGCCTGACCTATGTCCCCATCCTGGGTTTCCATATACCTCTCCCCTTTAGATAAGCCTGACCACTAGTTACAAAGATGTAACAGAATTTGCGGAATGCACCCCGACCGAACATCTGCTGTCCATATTAGGAAACATCCTTGTAGCTCAACTCGGAACTTCCTCATAGGTATCCCCACCAATAAATGTAAAAGAAACCATTTGAATTAACCAATGCATTTGCTTTTGTAACCGCGCTTGTAAAACTCCTCCTGCCTTTGTCTGTGGGCTTAAAAACACTGCCCACACCCTGCTCGGGGCTCTCTGTTCCTGCGCGTTCAGTGAGCCCCACACATGCTTGGAAAATAAAATCCCCTTGCTTTTTGCATGAGAGAACTTCTCTTGGAGTCTTCCCTCATGCGGTGCACTTCTCAACCCTAATACCTAAGATTGCCAGTTTACCCAGCAACATTTCCTAAAGTGGCTATCTTTCCTCAATAAAAGTTGGCTGAGTTTGTCTGGAGTGGATTCTGCATCCACTGTACTGTTCCACAGATACACAGTCTGTTTTCATTTGTCTTTCTGCTTTTTGCCATTACCAAGCTGTTTTTATCATTTGAGCTTTGTAATGTAACTTAGACCTAGAACCTTACTCCTTGTTGCTTAAAATTGCTTTTGATATTCTAGGTCTCTATGGGTTCTATATAAATTTTAGGATAGCTTTTTCTAGTTTTATAAGGATGCTATTGTTAGTTTTATTGCAATTCCATTAAGTTTATATAATAGTTTCAGATGTAGGATTGTTTTGACTATATTTGTAATGCCTCTACAGAAACAGAAGCTATCTTTTTGTTTTCTGATATTCTGTTTGATCTCCATTTTCAGAATACTATAGTTTTCACTAGCAAAGTCTCTTACTTTTTTAATTAGGTTAATTTCTAAGTGTTTCATTTTTATGGCATTATAAAATGTATTATTTCCCTAATTTCCGTTTTGGTGAGTTTTTTATTGATGTACAGGAACAGAACTGATTTTTTGAGTGTTGACTCTGTATTCTGCTATGATATTGTATTTCATGACTAATTCTAGGAGCCTTTCGTTGGAGCTCTGAGGGTGTTGTATAGAGGAGATCATGTCATCTGAAAATAATCATTTTACTTCTCTTTTTTGTATCCACGTTTTTTTTGTTTTTTTTTTTTTTTGTTGTTGTTGTTGTTTTGTTTTTTTTACTATTGCTAGCTGCTTGGGCTAGTATTTCTCATCAAGGTATACCAAGTAGAAGGGGTGGTAGTGGATATCTTTTTTAAGTTCCGGGTTTGAAGAGTAAGCTTTTAGATTTTCTCTATCTAGCAGGATATTGGTTATTGGTATAAACACCTTCTATTCCTAATTTTTTTCAGGATTTTAATCATGAAGGGATGCTGGATTTTGTCAAATATCTTTTCTGCACTCATTAATATGATAATGTGAATTTTGTCCTTGCTTCTGTTTATTCAGTGTATTAAATTCATTGATTTGTGTACAATGAACCATCTCTGCATCCCTGAGAGGAATCCTACATGGTTGTGGTGTATAATGTTTTCATGATTTGCTGCATTCTGCCTTCAGGATCTTATTGAGGATTTTTGCAACTATGTTCCTTAAAGACATTAACTGGTAGTTAGTTTTCATTTTGATTGGATCCTTTGCTGGTTTTTGAATCAAAGTAATGCTTGTGTCCAGAGATGACCCGGGAGTAATGCTTCCCATTTGATTTGATTAGAGATTGAGGAGTACTGGCATCAGAGCTTCCCTAAAGTTCCTATAAAATTGGTATTTAATTCACCAAGAGTTTTGCCTTTTGAATAAGTAGGCTTTCCTTTTAATCTCCTTGATTGATACTGGATTTTTATATCTTCCTCTGGTTCCATTTTGATAGTTCATATGTAGCTAAGAAATTATCCATTTCTTCTGAATATTCCATCTTATTACAGCAAAAGTTCTGAAAGTAATTACCTTGAGCTGGATTCCAGCAAAATCTGTTGTTAATTTGGGCCTTTTCACTTCTAATTACTTACAGTTTTCTATTATTTACATCATATCAGCTAAAAGTTTATCTACTTTATTTACTCTTTCAACATTTTTTTTTTTTTTTTTCAGGACCGGAGTTCAAACTCATGACCTTGCAATTGCTAGGCAGGCATGTGTGCCACAGAGCTATCTCCCCAGCCCTTAGTTTGTTTAATCTTTCAGTCTTTCAGAGAACCAAGTATTCAACTCATTCATTGATTTTAGTCTCAATTTCATTGATTTCTGCTCTGGAATGTATAATTTTCTTCCTCGTACCCTCGTACTAACTTTGGATTTGGTTTATTCTGTCTCAGTTACTCTTCTCTCCTTGCTGGGGCAAATGCCTGACATTCAAAGCAAGGAAAGGCTTATTTAGCTCACAGTTACTGGAGGTTTCAGCCCATATTCAGCTGGCTCCAAGGCAAATGGGCACATGGAAGCGGCAGCAGTTCATGGCAGCAGAAGGCAGCAAAACACCAGGAGCAAATGAGAAGAGTAGCAGCAACAAAGGTAACAGAGAACAAGTCTGTCTCTTTTATGTTACATTCAGGCTATCTGCCTCAGGCTGGATGTATACTCACACCCATAAGCAATACTTAGACTCATAATCCCAACAGGACTCAGACTCATAATCCCAGTCTTCAATCATGATTTAATCATTAGCTCTAGAAGTCTGCCCCATGACTGCATGAGGATTTAGGTGAACTAGACACAAAGCATAACATTCTTGCTTCTTAAAACAGTGCACACATCATTAGCTTATTTATTTGATCTTATTGTCTTTCTGACATGGGAATTCATTGTCACAAACTTCCCTCTCTCTTTTTTTTTAATCTTTTGAGACAGGGTCTCACTATATAGCTCAGGCTAGCCTTGAGCTCACTTGAGACACAGGCTGGTCTTATACTCACATCGATCCTCCTGCCTCATCCTCCCAAGTGCTGGGATTACAGGCATGCAACACCATGCCTGGCCAAAACTTCCCTCTTAAGATGACTTTAGAGGTTCCCGCATGTTATAGTGATATTATTATTTGACTGAGCAAGTGATTTTTTAAAAAATTTACCACTGATTATTCAAGAAGGCATTGTTAAATTTGCATGAATTTGCATACTCATAGTGTCATTTGCCTTTGATTTTATTGCAGTGTGATTCAATATTATGCATGGGATAATTTCAGGTGTTTTTATATTTATTTACACGCTCTGTGAATTAATATGGTCTATCTTAGAGAAAGACCTATGTGCTACTGAGAATAATATGTGTTCCTCTGTCAAAACTCTGGATATTAAGTACATTCATTCAAAGATTTGGTTGATACTGAAGTTTCTTTGCTTACTTTGTATCCAGTTGAGCTGTCTATTAGTGCCAGTGGGGCACTGAGATCCACCATCACCACTGCATTGGTATATATCTGAGTTTTCAAATAAGGTGAGGTGTATCCATATTTGATACATATATGTTTATAAGCATTATTTATTCCTATTAAATTGTTCCTTTAGCCAAAATGTGGTGACTTTCTTTGCCTTTTCTGATCAGTTTTAGCTTAAAATCAACCTTGTTTGAAATTAGGATACAGTGAGCTCATGTGGCATATGTAAAGTAAAAATTAAAGTAGCATATAAAACATTTAAATGGTTTTTATGAATTAACATAATTTTTTAAATTTCAAAAATAAAAGAAATTTAGCATGGTCCAAGTTAACCATATGATTAACTCACCTATTTGTCCATTTAACACAACTTAGACTTTGTTCTGTGTCAATTGTTTGTATTTTCCTTTATAAGACCCAACTGGAGATATTCTCTGGGCAACTACTTCAGTCTTACAGTCCCTTGGAGCAAATTATACTTTTTGGCACTATGAAGGAGAAACTAGTGACTATTAGTCTACCAAGTTACAACCTAACACAATACAGGTTGAGCATGTAAATCTAAAACTCCAAAACATGAAATGCTTAAAACTCCGGAACTTTGTGAATACCAAATTTGGTACCACAAGTATAAAATTCCACACCTGACCTTGTGTAACAGGGTGTAATCAAAATATAGACACATCACAAATATTGCATAAGACTGACTTCACATATTTATAAGGTGTATTTAAAAATAAAGAAATTTAGAGGCCAGGGAGATAGCTCCATGGCACAAGTGCCTGCCTGGGAAGCACAAGGTTGAGATTTCAAAACCCAGTCCCACAAAAAAATTAATTAATTAATTAATTAAAATTAAAATAAAGAAATTTGACACAGTATAATGTTCAATATATTGCAATATGCAGATATTCTAACATCTGAAAAAATCAAGAATTTGAAATTCTGGTGACAAGGGCTACTCAAATACACACTGATATTCAAGCCTACTAAATAACTCATAAAAGAATCTGCTTTACATAAAACTCAGCCCAGGGAGATCTTCATACTGAAAAACAATCCTTGTGACTCTATATACTACAGACACACAAAAACTTAGAACACCTGACCTATTTTAAATGGTGTCTTCATTCACAAACATAATTAGACCTGCAATTTTGGTAAACACGAGCATCTTTGGGTTTTTATGGGAAGGATGGTCATGGCTGTGTTTGTCACCCAACAGAGTTTGCAAACAAAAGCAAAATTTTGCCAAATATTCTTTGTTTGCAAACCTAATTGTTCACAAATAAAAATGTTTATGAACAAAGGTACCATTGTATACCCTCTGAGTCATATTCTTTTCATCAATGTAACAATCCATTTGTTACACCTATTTCTCCCTTGTTAGCTCTTTCTTCACTCTGAAGCTTACAGTAGAGCTAAAGATGTGTATAATGTATTAGCTTCAAGTATGCTATCTTATTTTTCATATAACTATCTCTTTAACTATACTTTAAGTAGCCTCAAGGAAACTTTTCTGAATGTTCCTTAGAATTCACACAAGGTAACTGCCAGACAAATTATTTCTTATGATAGTATTGTTATAATATTAACAAAGAGGATCCTACAATGAAGAAAAAATGAAGACAGCAGATAAAGATAGGATACTAGAACTTTATTCCTTGCAAATATCTGACATGTAAAGGAAAAGTAAAGATAACAGATTTCCAAGTGATATATTAAAGGTTAAACTTCTTATCTCAAAAATAGGTTGCTTCATTAAACGTTCAGTGCTAAGATATCAAAAACCTGAATCAAAGCTCAGTTCTGATATTATCTGTGAAATAAGCCCTAGATGTCTTCAGTCTTTCACCTATATCAAAGACAAACATTTTTATGTTAAAATCACACCATTGACACAGCAGTTAGTTCAGAAGCATAGAACAGAATCTCTGTATCACTTTTAGTCCAACACACTTTTCAGCCTTTTCACTTGCCTTTGAAAGAAAAATACAAATTTTAAATAAGAATGCCCACCAAAACCAGATGGACATGGCTAGAAAGCCTGACAATGGGACATTTTTTCCTTTGTATAACCCATACTTGTTTAACTGATGGCCTTGCAATGTGATTAGAGGTGTTTAAACCCCCTTTGCAACTCATGATGTCATCCAACCCTCCAATCACAATGCACCAAATCTGCCTTTGTACCCAGTTGCTCACCCTATAAATGTTCCAACTCTGCTAGTCAGAGCCAGTTCTTTGGAAGAGATCCCAGTCAGGCCCACTGGTGTAATAAACTACCTCCTAACCCTCTCAGGGCTATTTTTCCCTATGTTTAGTCTGTTTCCTCTAACACTTCAACCAGGCAAAATCTGGCATCAAAATTAATCTTAAAAATACTCATCTGGAGCTGACAACATGGCTCACTGGTCTACAGCACCTGCTTAGGCAAGCTTAGGCAAGCACACAGGGATCACAGTTCTACCCCTGGCACCACATGCCACACCAGTCCCGCCCCCAGGGTAGGCTGAGCTGGCCGCAAAAAAAGAAAAGAAAAAAATATATATATTCATCTTATAGCCAACTATAGAATACTATTTGGAAGTCTTTCTAAGATCCGTAAAAGGGATCCACTGGGTTTAAGACTGTCAACTGTTTTTGGCGCGCTAAGTTTTACTCAAATATATTAAGTTTCAAGAAAAGGAAAAAAGAAGTCAGCCTCTTTTTCAGAAGCAACTTGGCAAATTCTAAACTGAAGGATTAAATTTAAAAAGTGATTCAAGGGTGTGGTGACCCTCACCTGTAATAGCAGTGCTGGGGAGGCTGAGGCAGGAGGACTGCTCTGAGTTTAAGGCCAGTCTGGGCTACACAGCAAGTTCAATGCCTGCCTGAACTATACAGCAAGACCCTATCTCAATGTGAAAAATGTAGAACAAAGAAAGGAAGGAGAGAGGAAAGCATGGAGGGAGCGAAAGGGAAAGGAGTGGGGTGGAGAAGAGAGGAGGCAAGGGGATGGGATGGGATGGGATGGGAAGGGGAGGGGAGGGCATGAGAGAGAGGAGAGAGAGGAAAGAAAGGAGGGGGAAGGGAGGGGACAGGAGAGGAGGGAAGGAGAAGAAAGAGAAGAGAAACAAAAACATGGAAGGAGGCTTTCTATAGTTCTGTGATTCAAAATGTAGATGCCATTTTTAAGAGGGAAGGAGGGAGAGAAGAGGAAGGGAAGGAGGGAGGGAAGGAGGGAGGGAAGGAAGGAGGGAGGGAGGGAGGGCCTTACTATGTAGTTCAGGCTAACCTTAAACTCACTAAATAAATAAATAGTGATTTACTAATACTATGGCCTAAACCTAAATCATCCTCAAAGTCTCCTATCTTGCAAAGCGACTGCTCATGGGTCTGCCATACCCAGCAGGGGGATTCACCCCTTGATTTCATAACTGAATGTGCTATTCAGGAATGGGGCTGCTCCCAGGCGCGTTACTAGGACTTTGGCCTGGAGGGACACATTCCGGTCCCTGGCGCCCCTTCTCCTGTGTCTTGACTGCCACGGATGTCTGGCTGTCTTTCACTATGACCTCTTCCCATGCTATTTGTGACTTTCAGCCAGCTACTGTTAGACTGAACATGGAAAACAGTGTGCTGAATAAACTTCTACCTGTTTAAGTTTGGGAGTGGGGTGCTGCAACCCAGCTATGGGAGTTACCAATGCAACTGGGAAGACCAGTCCGTCATGAAGGAGCAGAACCTGGGTGGGATTAAAATGAGTCTACTGGCTAATCTAAGAAGAAGGGGAAAGAAGAATCATTAGAGTTAGACTCTTTGTTATTCAGGTAACTATTTCCAGCAAGGAACTGAAACAGATCATCATAAGGTTCTAGTTAGAAGAAGAGAAAAAAGGACTGGAACACTAATATTTTATTATCACTGTTTCATTTGTTTAAAAATCTCTGTTCTGAACTGGGAAAAGAAATTACAGAAAACAATATACAGAGAAACAGATCAGGGTGTCTACAGTACTATAGAAGCAAGCACACAAAATTACTGGCAGTGGGGGGTGGATTAAATTAGAACCTAAGAGCGCATGCGATCTGTGGCTTCCTACACTGAGGCTTAGATGGATTCTCAGGAGAGGCTGACAACTGGAGAGCCCTGAGGCGTTGGGTCTGGAGGGGTCTGAGATTCTCTGTTTCTACACATTTCTTGGGGAATTTGTTTTGCTGAACTGCGAACCACACCTTGAGTAGCCAGCATAAAATAAAGCAGAGTTTTCTGAATGGAGCTTCTGCAGGGCCTAAGAAGCATAAATTGTGTCACTGTATCCACAAATATATGTTGAGCAGTGGTCTCCCAATTCAGGTACTCTGTTTTCCAATTTTAGACTATTTTTCCCCTTGAATGTGTTTTCATTATGAATAATATCCTTACTATTTTAAAAAAAATATATAATTAGGACAGAGTCTATGGGGTCTCACTGTGTAGATGACACTCATAATGGTCCTCCTGTTTTTAGTCTCCCAAGCACTAGGATCACTGGTGTATAACACCATACCCAGTCTCAGTCTCTGTCGCAGTGTGCCCAGGGTGGGGCCCACATGGCACTTGAGGATCAAACCCCAGTCCCTGCCTCTGCCTAAGTAGGTGCTTTAATCTGCTGAGCTATCTGGCTGGCTGATATCCTTACTATTTTAAAATTAAAGTTCATTTATTTCTCCTTAAGGTGTATAAAAGCAAGGAGAAAAATGCCTTTGTAAGTTTTATCAATCCTCTCTGCTGTCAAAACTGAAATATATATGGATACATAGTGATTAAATACAGGAATACATCTGGGAATATAGTTCAGTGGCGTAAGTTCCTGTCTAGCAAGTACAAGGTTGTAAGTTCAATCTCTAGTATCATAAAAAAAAAAAAAAAAGAAAAAGAAATCCACAAACAGCACTACATATTGATACAAGCACATGCAAATATGGATACACTTATTGTAACTGTCTTCCAAATAAACTTATTTCTTTGATTTTTACAAAATTTTAAGATGTCTTAGTACTTAGAGGCTAACAGATAAGCTTATCACAAGTGTTTCTCTATTATCTTAAGGAATTAGGGCCAGGTTTGGACCAGAGCATGGGCTTAAAAAGTTTAAGAGATCAGTTCTACAGCCTATGAGGCTATCTCTATACAGCTAAGGACTATATTGTACTCTTGAAAAATGCTAAGGCAACACAGTGTTCTCACCACAAAATGGTAACCACTGGAATAATATCTATGTTAGTTTCCTAGATTTAACTATCCCACAATCTACATATACTTTCA
This sequence comes from Myocastor coypus, assembly GCA_004027025.1. Lineage (NCBI taxonomy): Eukaryota > Metazoa > Chordata > Mammalia > Rodentia > Myocastoridae > Myocastor > Myocastor coypus. The sequence goes on from PVJA010038744.1 coordinate 11,962, forward strand.
GACATAATGAACACAATTTTTCTGTCAACTTTTAAAAATACAGAAGAAAACCTTTTTGAATCCAATTTTCACTACAATATTGCATCTCATCAGTTAAACTTGGGACAGGAGAAGGACAATAAGAGAGTTTTCTACTTAAATATTTTCTTGGCATATCTAAAATTTAAGTAATCAAAAGAATAAATCCTAGGCAGAATATGCCATTAATTTTTTTTGGAAAAAGAAATTGAGATAAGAGAAAGAGAATATTTCTGCCACCACTAAGCTATTAAAGGATTTAAGTCAATAACCTGGAGCTTTATTCTAACCCTAGTACATTCCCTTCCTTATTATGCAATACTCAATAAGTCAAAGTGTTCTCTTCAATATATTGAAATTGAACCTGGAAGCAAGTAAAATATAGTATGAACACCCCAAAATAAATCAGCATCAATACATTAGCAGAAACTACTTAAATGAAAACATTTTAAAAATTACAATAGAAAACAAGGTTCTACTTTCTAAAGAAAAGTGAGCTCTACTTTAATCAGGTTGCCTATAAAGTGAATGTGAAGTTAATATTAATGGATACAGTAAATTCATAGAAAGTATACATTGCTTAATATTACTCTTCAGTCTCCCTTGTAATTAAGTTTCTACTAAGTGTTTGGCCAGTATTTCTTCAGTTAGAAATGTTCCTGGGTAATTTTATGGAAATCTTGACCCAAGTAGGGAGTCCCAGCACCCAACACGGCTTCACTTGGGTACAGCACTGAATTACAGACAGACAGGTGTGGATGGGCACCAGAGTACAGTCAAGACTCACACCATCGCCGGGATGCAGAGAACCATGTGTCAGGCCAAATCTCCTGGATATGATTAATTGATCAAGCAATTCCAGGAAATATGATCATTAAACAGCCCCTAAAATCTTAATTGTAAAATGCAACAATCCCAAGCTTTACAGGGCTTATTTGCAGCACTAGCTTAAAGAATAGAGGCTCTAATCTAATTCACATATCATAAACTTTATGCTTCAAATAATGAGCAGAAACTGACAAGAGCCAGCTTTTATCTTCACCAGCTGTGCTATGAAGCTTCCTTTAAACCTTACCATGAAGGACTTTTAACTAGATGGCTAACATTTACACAAGGTGCTAATCACAATTTGAAGAATATTGGATAATACCTTTATGTTACAACTAATTCTTGTGAACCTTGGAACACTGCTCCAACTCAGAAATTTAACCCCAAGTAAAATATTAACTGATCTAGACGAAAGTTATTATTATGACTATAACAAACACACTCCGAGCCGCAATTCTAGATTTAACTACAATCCTACATGCAGTTTTCTAATAGAAACAAATTCATAGTACTCCCAGTAATAGATAAGGTAAAGATATCCCCCATTGTCATACACAAGGATTAAAAAAAAGGCCACTGTCAATAATCTGAAGGAAAGCAATATATTTCAGATTTTCCCACAGAGCATCACATAGATCCACTGCAATAGTGACACCATGGTGGTAACATCTAAAACCCAGACCTGGGGTGCAAACAAATCCCTAGTAAACAAGAAGGCTCCCGCTCCAGTGTTTTCCTACTCTAATATGCATACAGATCACCTCAGAGTACTATAATAATGTTGATTCTGATTCAGCAAGTCTGATACAGGTCAAATGTTTTCACTTCTAACAAGCTCCTAAGTGGTATGTTGCTAGTTTCTGTATCACACGAGGAAAAGCACAGTTAACAAGTTAGGCTACATCCTCCAAAATGAATTATTTTTAACAAGGAGGAATAGTGACAGATGGGCTTCTTCCCATTCCAAGTCTATCATATTTGAGTCTGATGGAAAGACGAAGAAGAGGCCCTGATTGGCCAGATTCTAATATAAACTGTTCTGCCACTTAGCTTTTGACATATATGAAGTTTATACCAACTGCTAATAAAAGAATGTGGAAGAGGTACTTGGCCTTTAGGGTTAAGGTCTTTGGTTTTCCAATAAACGTTCAGATTTGGGTTGCTTTCTGGCCCTACTAACAGATGCTGTATTAGGCTTCCCTCAGCAACTGGGTGCTAACAGATCTCTTCAGTCATGAAACCTGAGTTACCCACTAGCTGTCCAATTAAAAAATGATTAATGAAATCAGGCCTCAGATAGCCTTCACATACATGGGTAAATGGTAAACAGCTGTTCAGGAGCGTGATGGCAGCCATACACCCAAGCCTGTTCAACCCAAACCCACAGGAGCAAAGGAGTTTGCTAACATAAACTGAATTTACAATGTCCTAGGGCACTAGCACAAACCAAAGTTATCGGACTTCACGGTTACATCACCTGTTAGGTACAACACTGAACAACAGAGGAAAAACATGTTATATGTAAAATTGAAGAAGTTACTCGGGAATTTCTAATTTGCCTGAGGAGAGTAATAGATTGAGTTGGGATTTATATAAGACACCAGCACAATGGCTAATATTTGAACTGTCATTCAGCCTTCTGGAAAGAAAAGAGAATAAGGGTTGATGCATTATACTGAGGTGTGGGGACTACAACTCTCAAACAATCATGTCAAATGTCTGTCACAAATGCTTACCAGAGGTTTTTCTGAGGAAAAGGCTGGTAAGAGCAGTGTGAGAGGATAATGTACTCAGGATATTTTTCACATAATAAAAGAGAGCCAAATACTTCTTTGAGGTGCTCAAGAAGAAAGAAATCATGGTATTTATCACATTCAGTGAGGCCTGTTGGCCCTGGGAGAGCAACCCAACTGGGGTTCTGTTGTCTGGAGGTTCAAAGAAAGAGAAAGAGATGGGGAAGAGGGAAGGCAGAGGGAGAAAGAGAGACAGAAAAAGGAATCAGAGGAGGAAGGGGAGGGAATGGCATAAAAGAATATAGAGATAGAGGGAGAATAGCTCCACTATCTGATGCAAAGAGATGGCTCCTCCAAATGAGACTACCACCTGGCCATTTAGAATTCTCATCTATTAGGAATATGCAGGATTAAAATAACAGTTCTGACTAGAATAACTCATTCTGTTCATCAAAGAATAAGGTTATCTGAATATCCTAAGAGCTAACATGGTAAGAGTGCATCTGAGGCTGTCTTCCTCTGCACTCTGCAACTCCACACAGTGCAACTACCAAGGGTGCTTCCCCTTGATAAGCCAGGTTATGGCCAGAGAGGACTTCATCCCAACTAATGATGTTGCCAGTCAAATGAGAAACAAATGTAAGACTGTTCTCCGAGGTGATTACCCACCGATTCTTTTTTTTAACCCACTAATTATTTCACAGAATTGGAAAGGTCATCTTTACCTACAAGTTCCTGTTTGTCATTCTCAATCTGTAATTTCTCAGTCGCATCCATTTTGTGCAGCTATGCATGGGGGTATAGCATATATTTGTGTGTGCATACATATATGTGCATGTTCACAAAATATGTGAAAATATGTATAAACACATAATGTAGAATTTGAGTCTGTGTCTTTCATTTTCCTGTATTATTATTCTGTGTTTGCAGACATTAAGACAGATCAAATGGGATAAGTAAAAAATAAAAATCTCATGAGTCATTGAACAGTAGCCCATGACACTGTCTCTCAGCACAGCATCAGAAGTAACTGTGCAGCTGGGCGTGGTGGCGCACGCCTGTAATCCCAGCACTCGGGAGGCTGAGGCAGGAGGATTGGTGTGAGTTCGAGACCAGCCTGGGCTACAAAAGTGAGCTCAGGACCAGCCTCAACTGCATAGCGAGACCCTGTCTCAAAAAGACAAAAAAAAAAAAAAAAAAAGTAACTGTACATCCTTCTCATAGGTACAAAGGGTGGTGCAAACACATGAACCTTTGCTTTGCACACTGGGCACAGAATGTGTGACTGCTGCAGTCCCCTGCAGCCACGTGTGCATACTGTGGCCTTGACCACCCACTAACCACATTTACCCACCATAAACAGATGCCTAACATGAAATGAACCAATAGGAGTCTTTCTCCCAGGATTTGGCATATTTGGCATCTCAGCAGAAACACCGAGGGACAGGATTGGTTGGGGCTATCGTGTCTAAACTTATGTTCCAGAGAAAAAGTCCACAAACTCTAGCTGATAAGGTCCTTAAAGTTGCCTTGTTCTTTTCATTCTTGGGGCTGTTTTTCAATATTTTCCCAACAAATCCTTCCTTTATTTACATAGGACAGGATGTAGCTGGTTAAAATCAACAAAAAATATAGGCCTGAAAACCATTATGATAACATTAACCAATGGCATCCTCAAACATTGAAAAAATATTTTTTAAAAGATCAGCAGCATTAAACATTATACATACACATGTATACACACACACATATATAGATGAAGCTTCCTTGAAAGTTATTTTTTCATTCAAGAAACTGTTTCCTGTTTGCTTTGCAAGAAAAACTGTAACAGAAACTGTACTGAGAATGTCTTGATGGGAATCAGATCCACTGAGGTACCAGTGGATTATTTAGAAATTTCTGCAAAGGTATCTGTTATAAGGAAGCAATGGACAGCCAGACTGGAGTGGCCAGTGGGTTTCAGAAAGCAGTTTTCTACACATTCAGGTAATGCAGCTCAGCTACCTCTTCCACTCATCACTCATGATAATCGAATGTGCTTGTGGTGTAGGCCTTAGCACTGAATGAAATCCACAGCAGGAGAATTTAGGAAATTAATTGATGAGTGCTCTGTTCTCTCAATACTCTAAAAGCTGTCCTCTATTTTAGGAAAACTACCATGTCCACAGTGGAGCTCTTTGTGGTTCCATAAATGAAGATATGTTTATACTTCATACAGCATACACTTCACAGCAAGAGCCTGAAGTAAACCAAATGTACATCTGTCAACCCAACTAAATAAAGCTCCTTACTTAGTAATAGTTTTTAATTGTCCTACTTAGAACAACTATAATCCCAATGTATATACATTCAACACGTATAGAATCTCTAAGACCATACAGTGATATTTTAGAGATATTTTCTCCATGTAAACAGAAGTGCAGAGCATAAAACCTGTCTGGTCATTGTGGTAAATGGCTGCAATCCAAGCAGTCAGTGTAGCTGGGTTGGAAGATGTAATTTTTTTTGTTGTTTGTTTATTTTTGAGGTTTATTTTTTAATTTTAACTAAACAAGTTGAAATTCCCAGAGCTGAAAATTCCAGTTCTGTTCTGAAATAAACATTCACCTCAGTTGTAATTGTTATGAATTTTTTAAGCAATAACTTTAGTAAGGAAAATTTCTTTTTTGAATTAATTCATTTTCTATACATTAATTCATTTTTCTATTATGATCACTTTTATCATAGAGAATTTATAACTGTACATGATATAGCTTTTTTATTTTTTTACATATAATACAGAATTTCAAGACCAGAAAAATTTAACAATGGTTATATTACATATTTTCATCATTAGATCAGTTTAGATTAATAGATATCAGTGTATAAGATTGATCAAAGAATTAAAATTAACACTTTCAATAAACATTAATTTTTTTCATTTTTTTTAAGGAAGATGCAATTTAAAGCCAGACCTGGACAATTTAATAACTTAGTGAAATCCTAACTCAAAATAACAAAGGGCTGGGGATGTAACTTAACATGAAGGTACTGGGTTCAATCCCAGGCACAACAAAAATGAAACCCATGCTCGTTTATACTTCTGTAAATTTATGTGATCCAGAAAATGTGTGTCTTTTCATCACAAGTAATTTTACTGTTTTACCTTTAAGTTTCATCTTCCCCTAAGAATGTAAGCATAGTACAGGAGCATCCTACTCTGCTTCCCTCATGTCCAGCGTAAGTCGTTCTACATCCCACTCATCAAGTAAACTTTTATCTGTTATTAATTAGAGTTGGTACATGCGGTAGATTTAGATAATGAAGTGATACATGTCTTTAATTCAATAATCCTGTTACATGCAATTATTGTTCCTGAGGGCTTGCATTGGAAACTTGTTAATTTCCTACCATAAAGCCAAGAATGCAATTCTGCTCAAACTGCACAGCTCAAATATCATATATTTAGCTTTATCTTAATAAAACCTTGGGGGACCTCTACACTTTAGTAACCAATTTTTCACTTCATTTCTCATTTTCTGTTGCCAGACCCTGCTTCTTTTACCCGCACTCCACTGTCAGAACCCCAAGTACCCTCCTAAGCACTGCGCAAGGGTGCTGAGGACACTCGTATCCTGGGGTGCATGTGAGGCACTGAGAGTGTGCACTCGCATGGAAACCTCTGCTCTCATGTTAAATCTCACTCATTTGGTGAAGTTGAAAAGCTCTCAAAATGAGATGAAATTTATTGATATACCCTAGATGAGTGACAAACAGTGCTAAAACGCCAAGCATCCATCACCGGAAAGTGAAACTCATTAAATCACATGAAAGATCACTAACTTCACCAAAGTCACATTCTCAGATTGGCAAGTTCAATAAGCTGAAGCCAATTTTCCTGTCACTGGACTCCAGAAATAAGCGATGGTATTGGTCTGTTTTATCATTCAAAGTTGATTATAGGAGAAAAAATAAGAAAATGGGAGAAAAAGAAAAAATTTGAAAGTAGACTTGCACAAGCATGGATAATCGAAGCATTTATAATCATAAACTTTAAAAGAAAGATTTTAAATATATAATAATTGAAATATAATATGAATAGTATGATAAATATATAGATTATAAAACAACAATAAATATATAACAATTGCTGATCTATAAAATGTAATAACATATTTTAAATAATTACAATTATTTTTCTTAAAATACTGTAGCACTAGGAACATTTAAAAGATGAGGAAAAATGATTCAGAAGAAAGAGAATGAAAGGAAATTAAGTACAAAGATAATGTTTATTAAGTGATTTGGAGATTCAAACTAAGTTTAAAAAGTAGACAGCAGGCAAAGGCAAACTGCTGAAAATGCTACTTTTTCTAATTCTAATATATTAATTACATTCTTCAGGGAAAAGTGTAATGCTATGCATCAGACATAAAATTAATAATTTTAAGTTTCAGTGTTATTCCAAAACATAAATTTAATAGCTAAACAAGATTTTTTTTTTAAGAGCACCACAAAAAAAGCAGTTTTCATGTTTAAAATTCCCTTGACACTGAATTATGTCATCCGTATGTGAATCTTTGTTTATTGAGTCTTTTTTTAATTTAATATTTTTATTGTTTAAGTTTAACAATGGTTATATTACATATTTTCATCATCAGATCAGTTTAGATTAATATATATAGGTATATAAGATTGATCAAACAATTACATATTAACCCTTTTAAATCAACATTTTTTTTTTCTTTTCCCCTTTCTTTTTTTTGAAAGTTGACATATTGTATATTGTCCTCACAATCGTTCTACAGAGTACAGTGTGTGGGCATGACCCACCTCCCTATTGATGTTGCTTAGGAAAAAAAACAAAGAAAAAGGAAAAGAATATACTTCTCTTTGGACTAAGAGGAAGCAGATACATTACACAGTCAAATGTTCTGCAATTGCAGTGGGCCACCAGTGAAGCTTGTAATGTTAGAGGCTATTGAATCTAAGCCTCCTAAAGCTCATCTCACCAATCTAGCTCTG
>PVJA010038745.1:0-19570 GCA_004027025.1 Myocastor coypus
AAATGTGATTCTTGGCTGTGGTCTATGCTATCTGTACATTCTAGAAGCTTTATGTCTACCTTGAACTCTGAAGCTTAGGGAAGAAGGTAGTGAAAGCAGAGTGAATACGTGTGTGGAATAAGTACTTCAGTGGCAGTTGGAGGACCTGAAGTTGTTTATCTGAAAAAGAGAGCTCAGGAAATATGCTAACTACCAACCTCAGGCTGTAGTGTCCTCTTGTACTTAAAACAGGAGAGGCTTGAGTCTTGCCTGGTGCTAGTGGTGATGGGACATGGCAGGGACTAGGCAAGGAGGGCTTCCATCCCCTTCTGTGAAAATCTCATGTCAAGAATTGATGACAATTGCTGAGTTTTTGAATTATGTTTTCTTAGGTCTGAAGAAAATCTCTCAAGTTAGACTTTAGTTCTGTGCTTGTCTTTTGGGAAGAGAGATTCAAATCCACTACTTTGCCAGTGAAAATGATTAGGTGTCATGAGATAATTCACTCAAGGATTTGGGAATTTTCTCACCAAGCTGAAGCCTCACCCAGCAGCTGAGGAACTGGAAGCCTTACGGGGCTAGGGAGAAAATATAGAGCAAAATCTTCCATTAGCCTGGCAGTGGGGTTTTTGCATCTTTCTACTCCATCTGCATATTTATGGATGGTCAGTCAGGCAGAGGATTTGACTGGTCATCATATAAAAGTGGCATGGAAGGTCAAGCTCAGCATGCAGAGAGATACATCTTCTTCCCAGGATTGCAGGGAAAGGCCTTTTTTTTTTTTTTGTAAGATCTGAGGCTCCATCCCAGTGAGGCTAAAGAAGAACAGATATGTTTGCTGTAGATCATTTGCCACTAGAAATTATGGAATCTTTATGCTGTGTCCTAGATCACTGGGCTCATCTCTCATAAGCGAGAAACAAGTGTGTAGGAGTGCGTCTCTCACATCTATCATGGTGAGACACTTATTAATTGGAATTTTTCACGCCAGCAGTGGTGGCAACACCAAGCAGGAATAACTTCCTGAGAGCCACGATTCCTACTGACTCATTTCTTTCCTGTGGTTTGAACATGTGTAGGAAAGGGAAGGGTAGATAATGTCCAACGCATTTCCTGGTGGTGGAAAACATTAACTTATGGCAAAAGGATGCAGCTGCGAATCACACGAATATTGTTTTTTCCCAACCCCTCATCTGTCAGATGCAACACTTGAAACCAGAAATAAGGCGCAGCTGGTATTCAGTGGCAGGTGAGGATAAGGAGTGGAAAATGCGAATGACAAACTATTTTGAAAGTTACAGATGTGTTACCGAGGTGTAAAAATATACCAGGAAATATATAAGAAGTTTACAGATATATCACTGGGAAATACTCATGGAATTTCATGGGGACTAAGCTGAACTCGTCATGTACAGCTTTAGAAAGAATGGGGGAGGGGCGGCGAGATAGCTCACTGGACTAAGAGCCTGCTTAGGCAAGCACAGGGACCGGGGCTTGATCCCTGGCACCACATGGGGTGCCGGCCACATCCCTGAGTGTGCTGAGCTGGTAACAGAATCCAGGGTGGTGGCATGCACCTGAAATCCCAGCGCTGGGGCGGCTGAAAGCAGAAGGATCGCTATGAGTTCGAGCTGTGTAGTGAGACAGAAGAAGAAAGAATAGAGAATCTTCTTTCTGAGGATACATATTTCTTTTTCTAACGTTAATACGAAATCACTTTTCTACAAGAGACAAAGGGACTGCTATTTCAAAAGGAAGAGGACAATTTGGTGAGCAACTTAAAAGGCTGAGGAGGTGCTCACAAGTGACTCAGGAGGTATGTTCCCTGGAGTTTCCTGGGTTCTCTTTAAAGAATGGAAGCAATCATCTCCTTTGAGCAGAAAAGAAGAAAACAGTAGTGAGATCTCTGTTCCTCTTCAATCACTTGGGCAAATACGTAACCCTCTCAGATCTCCAGAAAAACCAGAAGTAGATTAGAGAGCTGCCACACACATTTGAATTCCTTAGTTCTGCTCAGTATGTCAATCTGGATTCCTGGTGAACTTTTCATTAAATTGTTGCCTTTTCTCTGTTGACGTCCAAGTCTGTTCAGTCAACTTTATTGAATTTATGCTGCAAAGAGAGGCCCGAATCACAGAGTAAAAACGAGTAAATATTTTCACTGTTATTGTTGCATGTGAGGCCGCAGCTGTTCTTTTGGTTGGTGCTATAAAATGTTGGTTTTTGCATAGACTTAGAATCGGCTGTAATTTCTACATTGTACAGTAGAGGGTAAGGCTAAGAAATAGTTCTTATATAAATGCACACAGTTACCTGGCTGCGGATCATAGAACAAACTCCCAGGTGCCAGCTTTGTTCAGCTCTCAGGCTGGCAAACTATGTTCTGTGTTAACCAATTTTGTTAGAGAGATTCATATAAAGTAGTGTCATGATCGGTCACATTTGGAATTCAGCACTTTAGTAGACTTGATATTAATTAGTCAGTGAGCAAAATGATTTGTTTCCTCATTCATCAGTGATTCTTGAGAATCATTATGTACTCACACTGGTTTGCATACAGCAGTGAATAGGAATAACAGAATTTCCTGGACTTTACCTTCTGCAGTGAAGAAAACATCAAAGAAATAAAGCAAAGTTACATAGGTTAAAAAGTACCATGATGCAGTTCCAGGGCTCTCTGAGCCCAGTCCAGGCTGCCTCATGACTTTCTGAGACCCAAAGGCACATTGACAAATAAAATACAGCTGCATTAAATTTTAAAAGGGCTTAGGATATAATTGTGTGAAAGCTCTGTGTTCTAACCCTAGTCCTAAAGTACTTTTTTTTTTTTTTTTTTTTTTTTTTAATAGGAAAGAAGGATAGTGGATGCTAGCAGGATTAAGTTAGAGTTTGCTTTAAAAAGTTAATTAATTAACTTTTGATTATTGAGGATTTCATACAGAGCTACATGCCCAGCCTTTTTTATTTTCTATTTTGAGGCATGGTCTCACTGAATTCCTAAATTGCCTAGGCTGGTCTTGAACTTGTGATCCCCGTCTTAGTGTCCTGGGAATATAAGCAAGCCCCACCATGCCCTGCTTAATTTAGAATTTTAATTATTTAGGCGATGGAAGGCCCTGGCTGCAGAAGCAGTATTTTGGACAAGAACCAGTTAGGCAAGGAAGCAAGCCACATCCTGTAGGGAGCAGCATTTCAGGAGAGAGAAGAGCAGGCCCAAGTCTGGAGGGGAAGATACACCATGCTGAGCTCCAGGGGACCATGAGGTTGGCAGAGGCATGCACGGGGAGGCCATGGCACCTCTCTCTCCTCAGGCCTCACTTCTCCTGGCAGCTTCTATAGCAGCCCAGTGGCCAAAGGGGAAGGAAAACAGATGGGCTTCCAGCCAGGCTAGCTAGTGCTTAGCATAGGCTGTCTCCCACCATGATCAGCTTCTTCAGACAACCGCAGTGGGAATCTGCTTCTAGGTTTAAACACATGCTTCTAGGCTTCTGAGCTGAGGTGTGGAGTTGGCCTTTGCTCTGTCTATTTTTCTTAATTTTAATTTTTTGTGATTACATGCCTGCAGTGTATAATGATAGCGTTCTCTATGGGGAGCTGGTACGTGTACCCAACACATCTTAATTCCTTTTTTTTTTCTCATTTCCTTTCCCTCTTCTCTGTTCCTTCTTTCTCTGTCTTTTGATCTCATTCCTTTTTGCAAAAGGGAAAAAGAAATACCTATACATTACTTGTGGGAATGTAATTAGCACAGCCATCATGGAAATCAGTACATGGATTCCTCCAAAATACTAAAACTAGAAATTCCATTGAACCTAGATAGTCTCCTTTTTTTTTTTTTCCTGCCCTGCAACTTCTAATTATTTGTCTTTTTGCATATAAAGTTTTTTATTGTTGCATGAAAAGATAGCACTCTACAATTCAATAAGACAAAAACACAGCTTAAAAATGAGCAAAATATTTCAGCGGACCATTTCACAAAATGTGGGAAAGTGCCTACCATCAGTAGTTACCAGGAGAATGCAGTCTAAACTCACCCTGGAAGACAGTTTAAAGGTGTATAAAATGCCTAAGCTTCTTAGTGAAAAGCTCTGCCAACTTTCTCCTTTTGAGTTAGACAGCTTATTCTATAGATATACTCATACCTATGGTATAAATAGCATAATTCTTAGAAGTGGTCTGTATGTCCATTACCAATGAAGGGATAAGACAGAGTGGTATTGATACACACAGCAGTACTCTCCCATAAGGAAGGATAAACCCAAGTTATTTGTAAGAAATTGCTCTACCTCGGAACATAAGGTCAAGTGAAGTAAATTGGACACCCCAGCTTAGATACTGCATGGCTTCCTTTATATAGACCTAAAATATGAACAAGGACCTCTGTATGCCTTTGCACCCCAGAATTTTGGGACAGTAACCTCCCTCTAGAAAATATGCCCATCCTAGCCAGGCATGGCGGGGTATACCTGCAGTGCCAGAGGGCTGAGGAAGACAGAAGTTTGAGCTCAACCTGGGTAAAATACTAAAATAGCAGGATCCTCTCTCTCTCTCTCTCTCTCTCTTTCTCTCTCTCTCCATACATATATATATATATATATATATATATATATATATATATGTTTAAATATTTAAAGCTTGGGGATGCATCTTAGAGTTAAGGTCCAGGGTTCAATTCTCAGTGCGACAAAAATGATGGAAAGAGGGAAGGAAAGAAGGAAGGAAGGGAGGAAGGAAAGAAGGAAGGAAACATACATCTCTCACCTGATACAACAGTAGCCTCACCTTAATGGCAAAAAAGAGCAATTCAGATTAGTTTACAAAACTCTTGCTATCTGGACCCAAATCAGTGTGAGTCTAAAGGATGCCTGTACAGAGCTGTTGTGGATCCGGACGGTTTCATTTTCAGGGAACAGCATGTTTTCCCACTAAGGCTCCTCAGAGCCCCCTTGTACCCTTCAGGGATTCTGAGCCCTCACGTTGAGCTGCTGTCTTCCAGACAGAACTAACTCCACCGCTTCCACCCTCAGAAGTTGGCTCTTAGTCTGGAACCAGGCACCTTGAAAACTAACTAAGATAGGGAAGATGGGGAGCCTTTGAGAGAAGTATAGATCTTCAGGAAATACTGTCCCAAGAGAGCTCACCCGTTTGTACTGCTACCTGTAGTAGCTTTCCTTCATGCATGGCTTTTTTTTTTTTTAAAGCATTACTATTGTATGTTATGCATGGTGACACAAAACAGCACCTGGGGGTCATCCTGGAGCTTGCTAGGACCAACCCTCCAGGGCCTACTGAGTCTCACTTGTACCTCTGATCACTAAGAGCTTAAGAGGTAACATTAGCGTTGCTGCAGGACCTGTAAAACAACTGATTCTCTCGCTCACAGTAAGGAGATGGAGGATCGGAGTAGTTGGGTCCCCAGGACAAGGTTGCCCTTGGTAAGTAGTAAGGCTGGGGCTCGTATCCACAGGCTCTGTGCCTCCCGGTTTAGCAGCCTGGTGGCTGCAGTTGCTTCCCACTCCACACCTGCTTTGTGGTACGCCTTCAAAGCACAAGCGCTAGAAAGAGGCACAGCTCTTTTTCTCGGAACCCAGACTACCACCTCTCGTTTTTCCACTTGCTGTCCTGGGATCCTCCCTCATCTGCTTGCTCATTGCAGAAATGCAAACGCCCTGCAAAGCTCCCCAGTATTATCCACATGGAGTCCAGAGTGAGCAGATCTGATAAGAACTGCTGACGCTAGTCACTTGGTTTGGGCTTGCTCCACGAACTTCCTGGCATCACGAGGGGGAAGGAGCACAAGACCTGGTCTCACAGGACAGATGCTATGCGGCTTCGCCTCGCAGAAGACCACGTGTAAGGCGCACATGTGCCGCCTTTGCATGGGACGTTAGTATTCCTGCTCTCAGGACGTTCTCTATGCCTGATGTCATCTAGATGACATGCAGAAAGGCGAGTGCTTTGTTTTGGTCATTGACCTGACAGGGAGGCAAAACTGAGCCTTCCAGGGAAACCATATTTCATTTAGAGGAAGCAGCCTTTGAGTGAGGGAAAATACTAACAGGATTTTAAAGGGATGACTCATGGATCCTGAATTGTGATTCTGGAAGCGATTAATGCTTACTAATCTCATACTGAATCTTCTGCTTTATTAGTTGCCTGCACATTAAAATATGACGCGGTCATTTTCTGTGTCCCCTTGTGTTCACGAAGGCCCCAGCAGTAGATGCTTATCCTCAGCAGTCAGTGGACAATGAAGGCCTCTCTAAAAGCCTGGCTCATGAGAAGTGCTTGTTTGTGCAGTGCGAACTATGATGACAGACACGGAGAGCTTCCTGTCCCACTGAGTGAAGGCCTAAGCCCACAAGTGACCTCCAGCTGTCTTCTGGACAGTAGGTGGTCTTCAAACCTCCAAGGTCTGCAGTGTAGAGAGAGGCCTGGGGCGGGGAGGGTCAGTGCTGAGTAAGGAACAAGGTTCCCATGTGTGTGGAGGAGCTCAGAAACAACGCTTTGAATATCACTTATAAGCTATCAGTACAGAATTGGAAGAAATACACCTCTGGGTTTTTTCCTGTATACATTTAAAATAGCCAACAGAATATTTTGCTAACCGTGTTTGCTAAAGTGGCGACAGCTATCACTTAACACATCTAAGTTAATGACACATCTGTCATGTCCCATAATTACCTTGTTTGTTTTGGTAAGGACAACTAAAATCCGCTCTCCTCATACTACTTTCACCCCAGTAGCCACTTCAATGCAGGTATCAACGGCACGCCTTGGGCTCCACACTGATTACAACCCTAGCCTTAGAGATCATCGTACCTACTCTAACCTTTTATTGCTGGACCTCCACCTCGTTATTTCCTCATTCTACTCTCGGTTTCTAAGTGTTGGGTTGTTTTGTCCCCTAAGATAGCCCATATGAGAGGTTAGTAGTACTTTTCTTTCTGTGACTGGTTCACCCTTGTTGTCACCCATGGCAGGACGTCTTGTTGAACAGCTAAGTAATATTCCTTCATATCTGTGTATGGGCCTACCACAGCCTCTTTAACCATTCACCTGCTGGTGGAATCTGGGTTATCTTCAAGCCTTGGCTATTGTGAATAATGTTGCAGTGAGCATAGGAGTGGAGATACCTTAAAGAGGACGGAAAAAAGGGAAAAGAACATGAAAAAAAAGGTATTTATATCTATAGAAGATAGCTAAGGTCATTGTATTACCAATTTCTATTAGCTCATTACAAGGAACAGTTAGTGCTTATATTGTTGGTTCAGTTTTGCATGCCTGTAACTGGTAATCTGAACAACTACTTTGAAGATGATAATATGAAATATAATGACTATTGTTAATTTTTTTTTTTTAAATGCTTATTTCATTTACCTGTGGTGTAGTACCAAAAGAGGGACTGCTGGGTCATTCTATTTGAAAATTCTTTGGTAACCTCCATTGTGATTTTTCAAATGGCAGCCCCAGGTGACACTTCCACCGTCACTGTACAATACACCTTCACTAGTACTCTTCCTAGTGATAGCCACCTTATGACTGGGGTGCATAACTCAGGTCATTTTGACTTCCACTTGAGTTTGTCCGCTATTACTGATGTTCAGAACCGCTTCAGAATCCCATTACACATTTTTATTTTATTTATGCAGGTTCTTCACTTATTTTAGATCAAGTTATTGGATTTTTTCCATTGAAGTGTGAATATATATATATATATATATATATATATATATATATAGTGTAAATTTTGACATGCCTTTATATATTTATTCTTCTTGGAGGCTCTACAGTTTGAGGTTTTGTTTAGGTCTTTAAGGAGATTATTGTGTATTCTATGAAGTAAGAGTTCCTCTTCATTCTTTCAGTAAGGATATTCAGTTTTCCCAGCACTATTCATCGAACAGATAACTCTTCCCTTATTATATGTTCTTTTTGCCTTTGTCAAAGACTAGCTGACTCTGTATGCCTGGGTTTATTCCTCATCTCTCAATTCTATTCTTTTCCTTTTGGTGCTTGTTTTGCTACAGCACCACACTGCTTTTGTTTTTTTTTTTTTTTGCAGTATGATGATACTGTTAGAAATCGTGATGTGTGACGTCTCTGACTTTGTATTTTTGCTGTTGCTCTTTGGTTTGGCTTTCCTGCCTTCAGAATTGATTTGGCCATTCGGGATATTTTGTGGTTCCTTAATTTTTTTTCACATCAATGATTTCCAGTTTTTAGTGTACTATTTTGAAATACATTGAAAAGAATTGGTGCTAATTGTTTATTGATTCTAATTCAGCCATTAGCTAATTCAGCATTGGTTTTTATTATTGGGAGTTATTTAATTACTGTCATATTTCTTTATTTGTTATCTGTATATGTATAGGCTATTGATTCTTACTTCAATATTCATGGGCTGTATTTTTGAAATTTAGCCATTGCCTTTAGATTATCCAATTTGTTGGCATATAACTATTTATAATGTTTCTCTCAGGTTTTTCTGAGGCATCTTTTATCTTTCCATTTTGTTTTAATTTCATAATTTAAAATTAAATTATGACTTCTCTATTCTTCATTAAGGTACAAGTTTGTAGATTTTATTTTTTCAAAGATCATTTTAATTTTGAGTTTTAACAGTTTATTCTTTATTTGGTTTATGCTCACTATCTGATTTCCTTCTTTATGATAACATTAGGTATCTTCTTTTTCTAGTTCCTTTTTAGCATTAGGTCATTTGAGATGTTCTATAACAGAGAACAGGGTTCATTGCTCTACATTTTCCCTTTAAAACTACTTTTATTACATTCACTTTTTTCCATGCTCATAAAGGTTGTGTTCATCTCAAGATATTTTTAAGTTTCCCTTCTGATTTATTCTTTGATCCACTGGTTACTCAGCAGTGTCTGTTTCAATGTTCATGTGTTGGTGAACTTTCTAGTTTTCTTCTTGTTCAAGACGCTTCATGCAGTGTGACGCTCCTAGCTCGCGTAGACTTGTTCTGTGGCCTAACACGTGGTCTCTGCTGGGGAGTATTCTGTGTGTACTCGAAGTGCAGGTGTGCTTTGCCGTGGATGAAGGAAATGCATCAGAAATGCCTGTTATTTTCAATAGCAGAGGCCAACTCCGTTGTCCCCTTCTTGACTTTTGGCCTGGATGATGCGTTGCAAATGGGCCTTGCTATCTGCGTCTTCCATTCAATCTGTTCGTGTGTACTAGAGTGCTCATGTTGGGTGCACACATAGCTACAATTGTTTTATGTTATTTTTAACTGTCTAGACCGACTGCAGTATAAAGGAGGAGAGGTTCAATGTGGCTCACGGTTTCAGAATTTCGACTCCTTGGTTGCCTGGCTCCAAGGTAGAGATGGCGTGGCCTGAGCCATGGCAGAGGGAAAGCTGCTGCTGACCTCATAGTGGACAGAAAAGAAGTATTAGGGAAGAGCCAGAGAAAAGGGGGCTGGACAGCAGATACACCCCACGCCAGGCGCTGGCTCACTTAGCCGCACCCAGAGCTGTGTTTCACTCATCTCCCAGACCTCTCACAACCCAAGCAAGTTAATGATCAATGCATAAAAGAAATCACATTGTATTTTCTTCTTGGAGAACTGACCCCTCTACCATTACATGATGACTCGCTCTTGTGACAGGTTTTGACTTAAGGTTTCTTTGTCTCTTGTGACAGGTTTAGTCGACAGAAGTATAGCTCCCTCTCGTCTTCTGTGGCTTCCATTTGCACGGAGTGTCTTTCTTTCTGCCTTGTTTTCCCTCTGCGTCGTCAGAGATGAAGTAAGTCTTGTGTAGGCAGCATGTACCTGAGCTTTAGTTTCTCAGTCATCCACTTACGCCACGTGTTTTCATTTGATTTAGAGAAGAGGGAGAGGGAGGAGGGGGGCGTGACAGGGATCCGGGTACAGGATGTATGCGTAGCAGTTTCCCACCATGAATGCGTTTGTTGTGTGTTGCAACAAGAGGGTGAGGTAAGTAACAGTGAGGGTCTAAGTCAGGAGTGTCAGCTGCTGGGTTGGAAGAGCTGCTTGTAGGCTCTTGTGTGGCCGTGGTGGCCAGCACCAGGCCTGTCCCTGGTGGTGAGTGCTGGCTTCGGAGGCAGTCGCCCAGACCAGCTGTAGGTGCAGGTGTGGCTGCAATGGCAAGAAGCATCAGTGTGTAGGAATGCAGGGGCCGGCTGCAGGCTCAGACGGGGCCCAGGCTGTGAGAGGGGCCAGCAGCAGGACTGAGTTGGAGCCTGCATGCCAGCGCCCCTGCCGGTAGTAGCTATGGCTACAAGATGGGTTGGACGGGGCTAGCAATGACTGCCCCCGCAACTGCTGGGCCCAGGCTAGCACTGGCCTCTTGTAGAAGTCAGCCTGGAGTGTTGGCACAGCAGAGAACGCTGGGTCTCTGCACCAGAGCACTGAGGGACAGGGCAGCTGACTTCTGCCTCCAGGGCTGACGAGTACCTGAGAAACGGCCTGCGCAGTTGCTCTCTTGGGGACAGATGGGCCCTGCCACTTACAGTATATTCTCCTTGAGAAATATGCCGCAACTCTTTGTGCACCCCAAGTCCTTCACTTTTAAAAGGACAACAGTGAGGACAACCTTGAAAGAACATGACAGGATTTAATAAAACATAAGTAAATTTTACCACAGTCCTTGTGCATAATAGAGAGAAAAGAGGTGGATCTTCTCCCTCCTCCTCTTTCTCCCTTCTCTTTCTCCTCCTTCCCACTCTCCTCAGTCTCTTCCTCTGCCCTCCCCCCCACCCCTAGCACCCCTACCCATCCAGTTTCCCTGGCACGTTCACGCCCACCCCTTAGTGCTCTGCTCCAGGCCAGCTGTGGATTCCTTCCCTCAGTCCCCTTTCTCTGTGCCTCGGCTGCTCTCTCATAGTAGCTAATAAGTGCTGCTACGTTCGCTGCATTCTCTGCTTCTCTCTCAGCATGACTCTGGGGGATCCAGGAGCGTCAAGCTCGTGCTCTAAGTCCTACACTTCCATATCTCATTGAAGGACCTGGCATGCTGTGAACATTCACATGCCTCTTAAATTCTATTTTATTTCCCAGAGTTCTGTACAGTCTTCCCTATGTGTCAGGGATTTTATGAATAACAACTTGTTAATCCTGGCAAACACGTGGTGAGCATCAGGTGTGGTGGTGCCCACCCATAATCCCAGCTCTAGGGTCATGGAAGAGGAGGCAGGAGAATCAAGAGTTCAAATCCAGACTGGGCTCATAGTGAGACCAAGGGCAGTTTGTGCTACACAGTGAGTTCAAAGCAAGCCTTAGCTAGACAGTGAAACTTTGTCTCTAAATCGATACAAATGCATACCACTGAGAGGCAGGTACTGTGAGCTAGGTGCTTTCTACAAGCGAGGACGTTGAGGCACAGGGACGTTGAGAGGCCCAAGGTCACAGAGTGAGGAAATAGGGGAGCTAATAGCTGAGCGTGCTCTGCATGCCTCGTTTGTCTCTGGGTCTAATGCTTCTTCCCTGGGGTCAACTTATATGACTGGGTTTATCAGATCAGGATGGAGACCATGCTGGCTAGGTGAGCCTGTAAACTGTGACATCGTGAATGAGCAAGGGAGGTGAGCTCCTGGACTATGCTCCCTGTCCCACCAGCATATGTCCTGACAATGACAGAAATGAGAGCATTAGGTCAATGACCCTAGAGAAATGGGGCAATTGTCATTAGGGATGTTTACCCTGATTTTGAATTTCTGCAAAGAAAGACTACCACTGCTATCTCATGTTCCATCAAAGGCATGGAATCAATGACATATAATGTAATGCGTGTCACTTCTGGAATGTGGTCCCACAGTCGTTTTCCTGCAGTGGTCAGTTCCACTTGGGAGCATCTGTCGAGAGCAGATGAACTCTTTCAAATGGCCCCAGAGAGAAAAAAGCAAACAGCAGCTGCTTGAGCTTTTTCTAAAGGGAAAGAAAAAAGCACAAACACTGATCCATTGGTCTTGATTGGTGTGCTCAGAGTCAGAGAGCTTTTGATCAGCTTCTATAACAAGTTGCCCTGGTGATTATGAACTGCTTGCTAACACTGTGCACAGCTTTCTGAGGGGTTCAACATGCGTTCTAATCTCAGCTTCATCAACAGTCAGCTGTGGACGGCATGTGCTGGTGCGGAGCAGAGTGACCCATGGGGACCAAGGACAGAAAGCGTTTCCTTGCATGTGCAAGGATCGCCTTTGTCAGAGTTACCCGGAAGGTCTGAATTATGCGGGTCGTTGTGACTGAACTGTACCTACTGGTTCTGAGTCTCTGGGAGAGAATTCTGAGAGGCTGTGCTGAAAGCAAGCACACCAAGGTGATGTTTAGGGACACAAGGACGAGGTGCCACTAAAGCAATCTTCAGGGGACAGAAGGACGAGGTGCCACTAAAGCCGGCAGTCTCTTGTAATGTCATAGAGGACAGGAGTTGTTCTGCCACTTGTCCTTTCCTGAAGGGATTTCATAATTTCCTTTTTTGGTGCTGTGACCAGGGAACTGATGTCTTTAACGGCACAGGGAGTGGAGATTGAATTCATCACAAGCAAAAGCTACTCTCCAGTTTCTTTTGGTTCCTTTTGCATTGGTGATTTCAGTGCTGTTCCTTGTGCTCCAGAGAAGGTGAAAAACAAGGGAATATTTTGATGATCAACATCGGAATTGATGATAAAAATAAGCCCCACAGAGCAGTGCTTAAAGATACCGTGTACAAGGCACCGATTTAGTCTATACCTGGATAACGGCAGCTGCCTCCTGGAAATTATTTTTTTCAAACTTTTCAACAGCTGCTTAAGATAGCAGGGAAACATTTATTTTTGAGGCCCTGCTAGGAGGTGGTGGTGCAGATAAGTGTGTCCCCTTTGGCAACGCAAAACAGTTTTTCATGTCATTCATCACACCAGCATAAGTGTAATTTGAAAATGCTGTCACTCAGTAATCTCTTATAGTCATATAACACCCATGCTGCTGCCAAAGCAGGCTACTCTATAAACTCAGGTGCCCTTGTAGAAGATGTTTTGAGCCCATTTGTTTGTCCAAGATCAAGTGCAAATGATCATGGTTGCCCAGTAGATATAATGTGTGCAGTACGACAGGGAAAGTCAGATGACAGTAATAACCACCTGGAGTTAGCAGTGGGGACTGGGGAATTTCTTTGGAGGCCAGCCATGTTGGGGGATTCTTTGGTCCCCTTCATATATATATATATATATATATATATATATATATATATGTCTTTAGTATATATATATATATATATATATATATATATATATATATGTCTTTAGTATAGGGTCTCCAGGATCTCACTATGTAGATCGGACTTATAGTGATTGTCCTGTTTTTCAGCCTCCCAACTGCTGGGATTACAGGTGTGTGCTACCATGCCCAGTCAGGGCAAGTCCAGCATGGCTCTCTGGAGATTGAACCCTGGCTGCTGAGCTCTGCCTAAGAAGGTGCTTTAGTCTGCTGAGCTATCTGGCCAGCCCTCCCTTCCTTTATGATTTATTGACTACTAATTCAGAAAGTAGCTTCTTGTGACTCTTTTAGCTTCGATAATTCACTAGAATTGGAAAGTACGATATTCAGGATTATTGTTGTATGATAAAAGGTGACATTCGGGACCAACCAAATGAATAGATGCACGGGAGAAAGCCTCAGACACTCTGCAACATGGAGCTTCTGGATGTTGTCTGTGTAGAGTCAGGGCTTCCCACTTTTTTGGAAAATTATATGTTCTCCATCAGGAAATTGCCAGAGCTTCGTGGTTGAGATTTTCTTTCACTGAGGTTATTTTACAGAAGCAGAAGATTTAGCGAATCTTTGGCTGTGTGAATGAAGCCAGCGTATCATCCCTCCCTTCCTAACCAGTGACTTAGGACCTCAGCCCTTTGCTTTGTAGGGCAGAACCTGCAGCCCTCTACAAGCATCTCCTTTGCTTAACTCATTTCTGGGAGGTCATGTTTCATAGTAAATGTAGCTAGCAATTAGGACGAGGTGAATGTCAGAAAAGAAATGACACTTAGACACACTGGCCTAGGCATGGCGCTCGACAGATGGGGCAAGCGAGGCCAGAAGGTGAAGGCGGCTGTCCAGTTTAGTGACGAGAAAGCAGGGGCACTGGAGTGAGAATCATCAGCCTTGGGTTTTCGTATCTCAAGATCTCAGATCTGGGACAAGGGTGAAAAACAACTCTTAAAAGGCCATGCACGTAGCCATGTGCAAAAAATGGTTTGGAGGAAACACAAGCGTGTGCAAACATGTACATGAGCGTGCACAGTGCTTGTGAGAAGCTTCGGGTGGAGATGATTGGGCACCTGCTGTCCAACTTGTTCATGCCAGGGCTGCCAGATGGTGAACCAGGGGCTCGTTCTTGGAAGTGACGGAGACATGAAACTGGCCCAAGGAAACTTGGTTGTAAAAATCTGAAGGTCCTGCCTCTGTTGCCTCAGTCAGCGCATGAGAAATGATGGGAGATCAATCTTACTTCTCCATTTGTGTGGAAGGCAGAAGAGAATGATAACACTCTGCTCTGTTACAATAAAATATCTATCAAACGTTCTGAGTCTGGATGTGCGTGGGATGCAAATAAGGAGAAATGCAAAGAAAACAGTCAGTCACCATTCGATGCTCCCAGCGCAGGTTCCTTCTGCTCTTCTCGACTTAGTGGCTGGCTGTTGAGATGATTTTTATGACCTCAACCAGCTTAGGCAGTCTATCAGGAATGCCGTTGTTTTTCCTGTATTAGATTAGAGACATCTGTTTGAAATGAAAGGACAACTTCAATAATACTGAGAAAACAAAAAGAAGATGCTCTATAGCTGGATGACATTTCTTTTTCCCTTCTTGTTTGGGCTTTATTCATTTCTGGATTTTCTCTGGTCAAGAAGAAACGTGGTGGTAAATTTTTCCTGCAGCTAGGCCTTGTCTTTTTTAATAAAAGAAAACCTAAAGCCTCTGTCTCATTCCTCTGTCCTAAAGAGTCCATCCGCTCCTTGTTTTCTCCTTTTATTACCATTTTTTTTTTAAAAAAAACCTTTGTCTTTGTTGCTCTGTGATTGGAGCAGTGTGTCTGCATTCACCGTGGGGGAGGTGGCCCCTGTGCGCAGCACCTTTTAATTCCTTTTCAGCTCCTTCTCCTCTTCCCCCTCCCCCCCTCCGCCTCTGCCTCCTGCTTGCCTGTGGTTTATCTTCAATCCAGAGCTGTCTCTGAGCTTCAGACCAGACATAGCTCAAGTCCTACAAACCTAGAGGCAGCCAAGGTCTCTCTGTCTCCTCCTTCATCACACTCCTCTGTGTCTCAGCTGACCAAACGGCACGCAAGCCAAAGGGGCACTCATGGTACAACCTCAGCCTCACTGTAGGGGTTTCCATTGCGCCTTTGGCCCGACTCTATGCTTGTTCCCCTTTGAGCATCTCTGGTCCAAATTTTTCTGTCCTCTGGTTCTGCTGCCTCGGTTCCGACATCCCTCAGCTGTTACTCTGTCTTCCACAGTGCAAATCTGCCCAGTCTCCCTTCTTCTGGCCTGACCCCTCCTCCGCTTATCACCTATCATAAGTTACAACTTCCCTGTGTCCTATCCAGCCAGGTGACCTGCAGTCAGGAACAGTATTATGCAAATGAAGCAGATGTAAGGGCGTTCCTCAGCCGTTGCATTACTCGACAATAGAACAGCTTGAGGCCTTGCTTTCCCGGGGCCAGGTCCTTATTACATATCTTCACATCAATAAATTACCTATCCTAACTTAAATCAGGGTCCAGTGCTTTCCATCCCTTGATTCTGGTAGCTCACGAGCCTGATTCCTACAGGGAGGGACCTCCATGTTTATTATTAAGGGCCTGCCACCTAACTGCCAAGTAGAGGGCCATCACATACATGCTTGTAGGCTGGTTACATGTGCTACTCCATTCCGGTATGTACTGGTATGTACCAGAGAGCTAGATGGACCCTCAGAGAAAAATCCTTTCAATCTTGAATGCAGATACCATGGCTGAAAGGAGGAAGCTGGACTTCTGTGGCTGGGCAGTTCCGATGCCTCTCATGTCCCCTGTTGGATCTTTTGCTGTAGGATCCCTGGGCTCTTGCTCTGTCTGCTCCAGACCACTGCTCACAGTAGCATTTCTCTGACTTTTCACCATCTAACAAATCGAGTGATTCTCAGAATAACCATCTCTTTACATTTCCTCTTCCTACCACCAGTTCTAACCCAAGGTCTACCTTCTTCTGCCTTCCGGCCTCCATCTGAGGTTTTCATTGCTTCAGATCTGTTGACAACTTTACCCTAGGGCTCAGAAATCATCCTTTATCTTCTTCACACCATTTTCTCCTATAGCTCTCGTCTTGTTCATGCGGAAGCTTGGGTAGAATGTGCATCTTCTAGTCATTTCCCTTGCCATCTAATTCTTTGTTGGAAATAAGGTTCAGAGCAGCGATGCTCTGCTCCCGACTTTGCTGAGGATTTAGCTATATCTGCTTCTGCCTTTTAGAAACTGCTTTCTTACCACTGAGGAAATGAGACACATGGGATAAGCTATTTTTTTCTAGTGAAGGAAAAACATCCTTCGGTATAGAAGTCTGTTACCAACACGTGAGCACCAGAAAATGTTTCTGTTTACTTTCATCTTCTAACATGTTATGTTTTGCTATCATGGATGCACCTCATGGCCAGAGGACCCAGAGCTACAATATGATGCTCCTCCTCCGCCTCAGAAGGCATTGCCCTCTCTGGCCCTGCCCCTCTGGGCTCACCCCAAGCTCTGGACTCTGCAACCTGCAGCCTCTGAGCACCCGGGCCCACACCAAGGCACAGCTGCCTGAAGAAGTCACTAGCGACAGTCAGAGGGATTGAGAACAATACCGCGTGTGGTCTTTTGTGCTGATGCCCACATGGTGGAGGAGACCTGGGGCCTCCCTGAAGGGGGAGCCCTGAGTGAGTTAGAGTCCAGCTGCTCTTTGGTGCCCAGTCCAGGCTGTCTGCTTGCCTTCCCACCCCTTGCGCCTCATCCCAGAGCCTGGCACTGCTTCCCCCACCTCCGAGGTCCGATCTTCTGTGCTCCACGCACACCCTGTGCCAGGCAGCCTCACCAGTCCAGATGTCTCCGTCCTACTTTAAAAACTGACTACTCTTCGAAGGTGAGATCCAGAGTGGCACCTTCCAAAAGTGTAGACCCTAAGCCTTCACCAGTAACTTCACCAAGGAGTTGTCAGCACAACACGAACAGGGTCAGACCCCACCCCAGATCTCCAAGCTGTAAACTCAAGCCCAGGCCCAGCCATCCGTGACTCAGGAAGCTCTGTGAGGGATTTGGGTACATTCTCAAGTCAGAGAACCAATGCGTACTTTCCAATGAGCGTCATCAAATATCCAATAGGTTGGGACTGGTGTGAGACACAGTGGCCCAGGGCTGGCTTCCAGGGGAGTGCCTGTGCTTCCTGTCCTGGCCCTGGCCCCATTTTACCTTATTCTGCAGAAGCTGGTTAACAAGACCCAAAGCTGTCTTTAATGCATGAAATCTGATGGGTGAGTTTTAGAAATGACACAACAATGAGCTTTGTGGATAGGCAGTATGGTTGAAAACATATAGACAATATGTAAATGTTTACACTTTAAAAAATATTGCAGTAAAAGACATATTACCATAACCACCTCATAATACTGCCCCCTTCTAATATACTTATCACAAAACTCTTGCCACTTTAAAAAGATCGTTTATGTATTTGGTACAAGGTCTGGTTACACAGCTTGTCCTAGACTCCTGAGCAAGTGCCAACACTCCTGGCTTTAATGTCTGACTTGCGTAGTGCCAGAGATCGAACTCAGGTCTTTTTTTTTTTTTTTTTGTATTTTAGGGAAGGGTCTATAGGGTGTTCAGGGTCTCACTACTAGATCATAGTGATCCACCTGTTTACAACCTCCTAAGAGCTGGGATTATAGGTGCGCACCCCACATCCAGTCTCAATTGCTGTCTCAGGGCACCCTATGGGTGGGGCTGGCACTGCAGGCTCTGTGATCGAACTCCTGGACTCTGTGCCTACTTGCAGGCTAACTGGGGTCTTTGAGCTTGACAGGCAGGTGCTTAGATCACCAAGCTATCTCTCTGGTCCTCTTGCCCCTTTTGAAGCAGTTCTGGAAGCCCGCCTGTGTGGCCATCTTAACTGTATTGTCATGGGTGACTCAGCGTTTTGAATAGATTCAATACATTTACTTTTTGTGATCATTCTGACGTTGAGGGAAGAGCCAGAAGTGATGTGGCCATGCCTGGTAGAGGAGGTGGACGAGGTCACCCTGTTATGATTTTCTAAGCCTGTCTTTCCATTGGATAATGCTTTGTAATTCCTTTCACTATATTATTTATGACACCTCACAAAATCACTCAAGAGGGAGGACTTGTAGAACTATTTGAGAAAGCCACAAGAGTGATAGGTAAAGTATGTTTGAAGTCAGAGGTAGGAGTGTTTTAAGAGGGATGATTGGCCTTATGTCTTTAACTATAGTAGATTTTTTAACACTTAAATATTCACTATGTATTTACTTACACTGTATATGGACATATAGCGGAAAGGCGAGGTGGTTTAGGAGAAACGTGTATGGGGAAGAAACTGTCAAGTGATCCATAAAGAATAGAGAAGTGGAGCAGGGGTAGAGAATGTCTCTTGGCCAGAGCATGGGGACACAAATGAATGTGAATTATTCACCAACAATCGTCAAATGCAGGCACAAGCGTACGAGGCTCGGGGAGGAGCTACCTCTGAGCTCGCAGGGAGGGGACAGAGGGCTCACAGCGCTGGCTGCCCCCAGGAGGGACAACTGGAGTGGTGACTACGAGCTGGCACTCGGAAGCCACTGCGCCTCCATCTTCTGTGCCTGCTGTCTACCAGCAGTGGGGGGATTTCCTCGCTCTTTGGTCAGCTTCCTCGTCCACAAAGTGGGAATGATGCAGGTGCACACCCACAAGGCTTTGCGCGGATTATTTACCACCCTTGAATTGATAAAAAGCATTTGGAACAGTTTAGGCGGGTGTATGGCAGGGGTTCCCGCGGAGTATATGCTGCTTCCTGTTTTGCCATTCAGTATTGGTTCAGAACCCTGTATGATTGGACAGCTGGAAGGAGATGTGACGCTGTACAAGGCCTCTTCTGACATTTTACTTAGGATGGAGTAGCTTTAAAGTGCACGCGCACTGGACTCCCAGCTGGGCTTTGTGCGTTTGCTCTGTGTTGGCTAGCAGTGTAGCGCTAAAGTTCAATCTGGAAATAGCTCCGGTGTTTGGTCCTGTGGTGAATGGTTTTGGGTTTGCAGCTTGCTGCAAACATATGAGCTAGTCCTGCCCAATTCAGAGCTTCTGGCCGGGCCGCTCATGCAGGTTACAACTTCTCTGCAGGAGAAAATGCTCCAGAAGCTGTCTTTGGCATCATCTGCAGGCAGCTTGCTGCGAACAACAGAATCAGGGTGAAATCACACTGCATCCACTGGTGTTGAGGCATCCTGCTTAGACATAGACTCGGAGGCAGACTGCTATAAATTCAATAAGTTTTCTGTTCTTTGCAGTACTTTGTATCTTCTTCTTCCTCCACCTCTTCCTCCTGCTCCCTCCTCCCTCCTCCC
>PVJA010038746.1:0-19612 GCA_004027025.1 Myocastor coypus
CCAGTACCACATGCTGAGCCAGCCATAAAAAGAAATAAACAAACAAAAAGTTCTGAAACAAAAACAAAACAAAACAAACAAAAACAGCCCTCCATATGACATTAGACCTGAAAGCTTTGCCCAGGAAATATTTTACAAATTTAGCTATTATGTGATACCTGTTTATAGTGTCTTCCTGCAATAATTCTCACATTGTACCTACATACTCCCTAAATTCTCTCCAAATGTGATTTTCACAGCCTGATTTAAGCACAGTTAATGAGTTTGCATGAGTAACCATCCTTCTTTCAAGTAATAAATGCATTACTTTCTGGTGTTTAATCATTTATTTATCTATCTATTTATTTATTTAGTACAGGGCCTGCACACGCAGCTTGGACTCAGTGATCCTCCTGTCTCAGCCTCCCCAGAGCTGGGAGTACAGACATGTGCCACCATGCCCAGTTTCTAAATATATTACTTTCATTCTCGTGGTATCATTATAAAATCGGGGCACCTACTGGATTATGTAAGAAAAATCAGCTTTATTAGAAAGCCTAATTAATCCATTTTTAATGCTAAGTGTATGATGAGAAAGTAGATGCTTTCCTGTAGCGTGGCTACTGGAAGGCATGCACAGGTGTCTTACTTCTAGGCCAGCTCTCCTCAGTTTTCCTGACCTTCATGGAGCATGTCACATCCAGTTGCCTAAATATCTGCTCTAGTGGAATAAAGCAGTTGGACTTTTTCCTTGCCTATTTCCTAAAGAGGGCAGCCTTGACTGAAATAAGCATACCCACTGACAGTGCTAGAGTAGCCTCAGACAGGTGTAAATGGCAATGTAAAATGTTTTAATTACCCTGTGTCAATGGAAAGCATGTAGGTCATACACAGCACAGCGAATTGGGATCTAGACATAGACCTGTTTTCCAATCTCTTTACATCTCTCCTTTCCCCAGATGCTATTCCTGTCAGTGTAATCCTCCACTGTAGAGAACACTTCTTCTAAATCATCTTTATGATACAGATATCATATTCTTAATTTTATTTCAGCGAAAACTGTGTGTGTGTGTGTGTGTGTGTGTGTGTGTGTGTGTGTGTGTGTTACTGGGGATTGGACTCAGGGCCTTTTACTGAGCTACATTCCTGACCTCCCAGCCCCATTAAAATTTTTGAGACAGGATCTTGCTAGGTCAGTGTCACCCAGGCTTGGAGCAAGCTCACAATCCTCCCTCTTTGGCCTAAATGCTGAGATGACAGGCCTGTGTCACCATGCCTGGCTTTCAGTCAAAACTGTTTTTGGGGTTTTTTCCCCCTAGGTTTAGAGTTTTTGAGAATAAGCCTAAGTTAAGACTGCTTTTAATTTAACAAAATCTAGCTAACTTTTTAGAATCCAAGGGCAGTTATACAAGCATTTGAGGCAACAAGTACATTCATTGTTGAATACATACTTTGGTTTCTCTCTTAGATACTTTTCTCTCATTGCTAAGACAAAATACACAATATCCAAAATCAAGGAAGGAAAGGTTTATATGGCTCACAATTTGTGGAGGCTTCACTCCTTACTCAGCTGGCTCCAAGGGCAATGGCACAGGGGCAATGGCTCATGGCAGTGGAAGACAGGAAAGGCAAGGAGAGCAAACGGGAGGCACAAGCCTCCCTCCCTCCCTTACATTGTATGCAGGCTGCCCACGGAGGGCTGGTGTAGCACTCACACCATAATCCCAACATTGGACCATAAATCAATCAAAAACTCTAGAATCCCACCCCATGACTGTAAGAGGTTTTGGGGGAACACTGGACACAAAGCATAAGTTTCTTAGCATAGGAGATTTAGACTGAAACCTTTTTGCTGCCTCATGGAAATGGCTCACAATTTGCATATGTATATTCCTAGGAACCCCTCCTAGAATTGTAAAAATGAATTCAGAAACATCTAAGTTTTCAACTGTGATTTTCATGGTAATTGAGTATCTACATGAACAAAGTACCAAATAGTAAAGACTATATAACATGACCATTCTTTGGTGTAGAGATATCGATTCTAAAGAGGAGGTTAAGAAACTTTTGTTGCCTTTCCATAGTTGGAAAAAATGAGTGAACAGAGTATAATATTTAACATAGACATAGATGAATAAATGCTATACAAATATCAATTAATTTTCAGATAGGTTTAGCACAGAATACACTAGTTTCTGCTGCTAGCTATAAAGACTTAGTTTTAGTCATGGGTCTGGGGATGTACTAGAACACTTGGCTAGCATTTTTTAGGCTCTGGGTTCAAGGTACTACACATGTACACATGGA
Organism: Myocastor coypus; assembly: GCA_004027025.1. Classification (NCBI taxonomy): domain Eukaryota; kingdom Metazoa; phylum Chordata; class Mammalia; order Rodentia; family Myocastoridae; genus Myocastor; species Myocastor coypus. The sequence continues at coordinate 2,287 of PVJA010038746.1, forward strand.
GAGAGAGAGAGAGAGAGAGAGAGAGAGAGAGAGAGAGAGAGAGAGAGAGAGAGAGAGTGCAAAAAGAGACCAATGCTGGTGAGATAGCTTAGAGGACTAAAGTGCCTGCTTAGGCAACCTTGGGCAAGCACACAGGGACCACTTGCCATGCACCAGCCCCAACAAGGACGTTTTATTTCTGAGTTGACCATGTCTATTGATTTGGAAATCAAGTTTTTAAAATAAAATATTAAGACAATATGCAAAGAGTTCTATCTGATACTTCTGTAGCATATTTGCTACATAATGACAATTCGTTCTTCAAACTAGTTTTCAGAAGCTTCTTGCCTTTCTTGCTTCCAGAACATAGCTTCATTTTTTGGACACATCGAAGAATTGAGGTCTAATGTAATCTTTATACATAGAATAAAGAACACCTAGAAAGAGAAAGATGTACATCAATAGACTGTCCATAGGATACAAACAGTGAGCTTTTTTTCCCACTTGGATTTTTCTGAAATTAACCCATAATTAAATAATAAAGAAACAATGAGGAGTCTTCTCTTTACTATGTTTTGGCTTGAACCATACAGGTGGCCCCCAAAGTAAATAAATCAACAGAAACCCCTCAGTAGTCTGTAAGATCAGTGTCACTCTGAATTTCTGCTGTTACCATCTGAATTTTAAGTTTTACAATATTGGTGAAATATTAGGAAAGTAGATTACAAAAAAGTCATATCAATTCAACAAACATTTATTCAATGTCTCTTTGTGCTTAGTATCAGGAAAATGAAAGTGAAAGAATCTAATCCTTCTGGGGAATTTACAGACTAAAAGGTAAATTAGCTATGAGTTTAGGCTTATGTGGTCTGCAGCTTCCACGAAGTCCTAGGGCTAAGCAGAAAGAGGGAAGCGAGGGAGGGATGATGATGATGATGATGATGATGATGATGATGGTGATGATGATGATGATGATGATGATGATGATGATGATGGTGATGATGGTGGTGATGGTGGTGATGGTGGTGATGGTGGTGATGGTGGTGATGATGATGATGATGATGATGATGATGATGGTGATGATGATGATGATGATGATGATGGTGGTGATGATGATGATGGTGATGATGATGGTGATGATGGTGATGATGGTGATGATGATGGTGATGATGATGATGATGATGATGGTGATGATGACAATGACGATGGTGATGGTGACAGTGGTAAGCTGAAAGCGGAGGAGATGCTTCCGTGTTGGTAAATGGAGCCAGATTTAAACCATGGCAGATTTGAACTATGACTGATGCCACTTCCTGTGCCCACTCCATCACAGAGGTCAAGGCATCAGCGGTCTGCTGTTGTCTAAACCAGATCCTTTCCTTTTCTTCTGGGTTCTGAGACTTATTACTATTTCCATAGAGTTCATAGAGGATGAAAGGTTATTAAGTTGCTTTCAGATCTCCAAGTCATGGTAAACTGAGGCAGAAGTCTGAATAATTTCCTAATGAAAAAGTATTGTAACTACAGTTGTGTCTAAAATTCAAGCCCAAAATTTTAAAAATTTGGATTATTGTAGTATTGATGGTCTCATTACCCTGTGATCTGGCTTACTAAACAAAGATAATTCTCCTTGTCTTCCTCTTAATTGCTTGTGTTCCCTGAAGCTATGATCTCTGACTTTTTCTTTAATCTTTTCTTTATTGATTGATTTGGTGTGGGGTCTCCCTACACAGTTCAGACTCATAGTGGTCCTGATGTCTCAGTCTCCCCAGATCGTATCTCATTCATAACTGTTGCTTCCCTGGTAAGCAAGTTAGATTTTCTTCTGAGTGTGAGGTCCACATACTTATGACTGTATCTATGGCATTTCCACATCACATATATAGGTGATATCCAGACTTTTAAATTGTACATAAATAATATATAAAGCATGCACTAAAGTGTCAATTTTTGGCCAGCAAGATAGCTTAGTTGTCTAAAGTGCTTGCTTAGGCAAGCTTAGGTAACCACAGGGACCACAGTTTGACCTCTGGCATCACATGCTGCACCAGCCCCAGCCCCAGGGCAGGCTGAGTAGGCCATAAATAAATAAATAAATAAATAAATAAATAAATAAAATAAAGTAATTATTTTTGTTTTTGAGACACAGTCTTGCTTATAGTTCAGGTGGGTCTTGAGCTCAAGGCAATCCTCTTGTTTCAGCCTCCCAAGTGCTGGGCTTACAGGTGTTCATTACCATGACCTCCCTGAAGTGTACAATAATTTTTAAACAATAATATGTGCTATGGTCAATGTATGTATTAGTAACATTTTTTCTCATATTTATTGTTTTGAGATTTAGTTTCACTGACCTTGCATTTCTGTTTTCAAATAATCCTTCTTCCTCAGCCTCCAAAGTAGCTTGAACTACAGGCCTTGGGAACTGTACCTGGCTAGCTTTTTTATTTTTATGGCAAAATATTTCCATATCCCCATGGATCTCTTGTACATGGAGTGTGAGTAATTTGGAGTTATCTTCCATGTATTTCAATTAGTATAGCATAAAATTAAGAGGTCAGGCTTGGAGACTTTCTGTGTAGTCATGAATAAGTGACTTTTCCCTTTTAAGCTTCATTTACTTTGTCTATAAAATGGTATAGCTGCAGTTGTATTAGAGAATAGATTTGTGTTGTGCAATAAAGACTTGGTGTGGACTGGAGATGTAGCTCAGTGGTAAAACACTTGGCCAGCACCCATGAGGACCTGGGTTCAAATCATAGCATTACAATTAAGTGAATAAGTCTCTGTTCTTTTCCCTGCATTTCTTTGTTTATGTTATGGTTTTATGTCTATTTGTCCCCATAAAGCCTCATGAGGCATGGGCAGAGACTTCTATAGATTGAGACTTGACTCATGAGTCACTGGGATTATATGTTTTAGGACTGATGAGATTATTGGTCTGAGTACTGCTGGGAATTATAGATGTGGCCTGAGGCAGATAGGCTAAGGTAGAGAGCCTGATGTAATTTAAAGAGAGACAGAGAGACAGACTAGCGCTTTTGCTCTGCTGCCCTGATTGGTTGGGTGCCTCAGTCACCATATTGCTGCTGTTCTGCTGCCATGAACTGCTGCTCTCTGCCATGTGCCTCTCTGCCTTGGATCCAGCTGAGTATGAACTGAAACCTCCATAACTGTGAGCTAAATAAACCTTTCTTTCTTTCATTTTGAGTGTCAGGTATTTGTCCCAGCAACGAGAGAAAAGTAACTAAGACAGTTTATAATGTATTTAGTACAGGGTCTATAGGGTCTCAGTACATAGATCGGACTCATAGTGATCCTTCTGTTTTTCAGCCTCCCAAGTGCTGGGATTACAGGCAAGTGCCACCGTGCCAAGTCTTCTCCTGTATTCTTTTGAAAGGTATAAAATTTCTAATGTAATAACAGTGTCTTCATTATTCATGAGCATCTGGATCATGCCATAGTTTATGCTGATGAAGATAAGGGTAGCATCTGAAGTATGGGCAGTGTTGTCAGGGTCCATGTTCTTAAACTTGTGGAATCTGATGGCACAGATCCAGGTTGTGCCAATATTGAATTATATGCCAAAATCAGGTGGTGTCAAAATAGACATTTATTTAAATTAAATGAGGCCAGGCATGGTGGTGCACGCCTGTAATCCCAGGAGGCTGAAGCAGGAGGATTGGTGTGAATTCGAGACCAGCCTGGGCTCAAGTGAGCTCAAGGCCAGCCTGAACTGCATAGCAAGACCCTGCCTCAAAAAGACAATAAATAAATAAATAAATAAATAAATAAATAAATAAATAAAATGAGGAAAATCACATAAAGCAATTAGAGTGACTGCACATCAGAAATATTCATTAAATACTAGCTATTTTTGTTTTGTCAAGTAAATGCTCAGCCTCCCACCAAAGCTGCTCTTTGGCCTTCGTTCTCTATATGGGTGAAAGGCAAAACCTTTCATCTGTCTAACCCAAAAAGCTGGGGACCATATTTGATCCCTCTTCTTTCCTTTCTCCAGTCACTTGGTGACCAAATCCTCAGCACTTTTGGAATTCGTCTCTTCTCTACTTCTACTTCCACTGCTTAGTGCAGATCTAGTCAAACTTATGAGGAATTAGATTCCAAATTGCCACTGAGTTCCACTTGGGTAGAACTAGTTAGGTGTGCCAGTCAAACAAGGATCTATAAAATCAAATAATGAAGTGTTGCATAGACAAACTCAGCCTATTAAAATTTTCCTACTGGAGTAAGGGCTGTTATAATAAAGCCAAGTGGTTGCCATTTGGTTCAATAAGAATCAGCTTCACCCAAAGATAGATAAAGATGTTGTAGCATCCTTTAGGAGAGAATTTGAATTTTTTAAATTACAAAATGGATGGCTTATTCTGCTCTTGTTTATTTGGAAGCTAAATGTGGTTACACGGGATACCAAGTGGACAGCAGCTGGACAGTGGTCTGTGCTGTGTCAACTGAGCTAAGCTACAGCTGCGCTTCCCAGTATTCTTATCTTTTTATTGCCCGGTCAGTGCACATGAGGCATTTTAATGGGACTTAGGAGGCAGAAGTGAGGCACTGGCCAAATTCTGTTTTTATGCTTGGAATCACACTGCAGCACATTTTTGTTTATCTGTTAGTCCATCTGGTTGGCATGGGGTAGTAATCAAGAGCTGGGGCCCCTACTGAATTTTCTTCTTCACTTTCTCTGACACGACGTGGTCAGGTTCATGTTTTTGTTTCAGAAAGAAGGACATTATCTTACTCTGATTGTTGCTCTCATCAATAGATTCAGAGGCAGGGAGATGATTTGAAAAGCACCAGAGGCTTTCTCAGCCTGTGGACACCACAGAGGAAGCACTGTGAAGGCCTCTCTTCCCACTGTGGTCAGAATTTCCTAGAGAGCCTCACTACGGCACATGCTCTTCCTCAGGCTGCCTAGGATTTAACAAATTAAGAGTCTGAGGAGCCAGGAAACAAAGTGTAGCAGCAGAGGAAAGCAAGGAAAAGGGCCAGAGGAGTTACAGGTTACCACAGACTTGTGAGCTCAGCCAGTATGGTGGCAGCCAGCCTTGCTACTACAAAGAGGACATAGGCTTGACAATATTCCCATGTATGAGAAAAACCCCTGAAGGACCATATTTATGACTAATTGTGTAACAGACTATTTTGGTTTCTGCTCCATGGAAAGTATGAAGCATCCCAACAAAGGTTTTTGTTTTGTTTTGTTTTTTATCTTTTTGAGACAGGGTCTCGCTATGCAGTCCAGGCTGATTTTGAGCTCACTTTGTTGCCCAGACTGGTCTCAAACTAGAAATAAGCCACCTACCTCAGCCTACCAAGTGCTGGGATTACAGGTGTGTACCACCACACCCAGGTCAACAAAGGGTTTTAAATGTAATTATTTTTAATCCATGCTGTTGATGGCTGGATGTGATAGTCTCATCATAACTAAAAAGATATGTCTTTTTAAAATGTATTATGTAGTTATTTTACTTTGAAGCCATGTTGATAAATTTGTGCTACATTGTGAACATATGAAATTTATTTACAACTATTTGGGTGAGAAGTCATTGTCTTCAGAAGCTTTGGTGCAGTTGAAGTAACAGTTACTGTTGTGAGCTGGGCGTGGTGGCGCACGCCTGTAATCCCAGCACTCGGGAGGCTGAGGCAGGAGGATTGATGCGAGTTCGAGACCAGCCTGGGCTACAAAAGTGAGCTCAGGACCAGCCTCAACTGCATAGTGAGACCCTGTCTTAAAAAGACAAAAAACAAACAAACAAACAAACAAACAAAAAAAAAAAACAGTTACTGTTGTGACCTTCTCTGTCCCTTGTCATTGGAAGATTCACCCAAACACAGTTACAGAATTATTTAGTGAGAGAAATGACTGTTGGCACATCCTATGTAATATTTAAATTGCATAATGGTACCAGATAAAATGAGAGATGAGAATGAAACTTGTGATATCACCTCATTATGATGTGTAACCAACAAATGACTTAATTCTCTTGCACATTAAACCCAACAAGCCAGGCATGGTGATGTACAACTGTAATCCCAGCACCCAGGAGGCTGAGGCAGGAGCTTTGCTGCAAGTCTAAGGCCAGCCTGGCCTACGTAGTGAGTTTAAGGCCAAGTTGTCCTGTGTGTTCTTGCTCACCCTTGCTGGTTCTTGATTCTTGTGCAGCTCCTTCTTTACAACCGTCTTTCCTTCTAACTTCCTTGTCCCTCTGCCCTTACTTCAAAGCCTCAAAATGCCTAAGTCCAAAGATTTATTTTAAATTCTTTTCTAAATCTTACTACTGGTACTTCTGTTTCACTCATCAAACACTGATTCACCTGTCATAACCAGCTATGGAGCATTCCACTAACATGCCATTCTTCTGTGTCTTTGCTTTTTTCTTCTTAAAATGCTGTCTCTGCCTGGTTAATAAGTCCTCTGTACCTTTGGCTCATCCCATGGCTTACACACTTGAGCCTCCCCTGACCGCTCAGTCCTGGTTAGCGCTCTGTCCTCTGCTGTCCTTGGGCTTCCGTAGCAATCTTGTTGCCCCTGCAGCAGCTTCACTGACTTCACATGCTTTTCTGGATCTCTCTGCTTAAGGAAACTAAAATATGTGAGAATAGAGACTGTCTCTTACCTTTATTTTTCTGAACTATCTGGCACATAGGATATGTTCATCAAATGTTGGCTTAATAATGAGAATGAGAATTATAACTTTGGAATAAGGTTTCTTGTATTTGGTTTAAGCATAAATGGCACAGCTCATAGGATTAAGAGATTCCCCTTTCACCTCAGAGTACAAGCACCATACCTATCGTTCTGTACAATTCAAATTGCTCATACACAATCTATGCAATCTGAAAGGAGGCTAATAACATTGTGACTTGTTTTCATTAAAGCAGCTTTTAAAATTTAGAAAATTCAGATCCCACAATAAATTTCCTTTTAGGCTTATCTATTCTAATAGCTAATAGATTTAGTCTTGGTATAACCCTAATTATCCACAATGGTTTTACTCCTGTTTTTTAAATCTGACTGTGGAGATGTTACCTGCTTTATGGATTAATTTTATTTTACTTTATTTTTTTAAAAGTTTGCATATTTAGGCCAGCAAGATAGCTCAGTGGACTAAGCACCTGCTTAGGCAAGCACAGGGACTGGAGTTCCATCCCTGGCACCAAATGCCCCTCAGGCACCAGCTTTGGCTCTGCCCTGGGGTGCACTGAGCCAGCCACCGAGACTGGGCATAGTGGCACATGCCTGTAACCCCAGTGCTGGGGAGACTGAAAACAGGAGGATCACTATGAGTCTGAGCTGTGTAGGAAGACCCTGTTCCAAAAGAATTTTTTCAAGTTTTTCTTTCTTTCTTTTTTTTTTTTTTTTTTTTTTTTTTTTTTTTTTTTGTGTGTGTGTGTGTGTGTGTGTGTGTGTGTGTTTCAGAACTGGGGATCAAACTCAGAACCTTGTACTTGCCAGGCAGGCACTTGTGCCCCTGAGCTATCTCCCCAGCCTCTGCATATTTATTTATAGTTACAATTTACTTTTTTCCAACAGAGCAAACCCAATGCTAATGTTGTAGTTCTCAACCAATAAGGCTATATTGATTAATTTTAAAAACAAAATTTGAAAAAAAGCTAGTCATGGTGGCATATACCTGTAATCCCAGGACTCTGGGAAGCTGAGCCAGAAGGATTGCAAATTTGAGCCCAGTCTAGGCAACTTAGAAACTTAGTGTGAGACCCTGTCTTAAAATAAAAATTTAAAAGGGGTTAGGGATACAGTTCACTGCAAAGCCCTAGGTTTAATCACAGTACCACAAACCAACTAACCAATCAAACAAAAACAGATGTACCCACTACTCAAACTTGAAATAAGAGGAAAACAAGGTTATTGAGGTTTGTGGGCTCTGAACATGTCCTTCCAAGTTAAACTACTTTAATAACCATCTGCTCTTCAGTAGGCTGGAAAATGTAATCACTGCACATGTAGAGTTATAGCATTGTATGGGACAGGAACTGTTTATCACTTCTTTCAGTATTGAGGATACCGACATATCATTCCAGTTTTCTCTTGGGGCTTTCTTAGTCTTTATAAGGTTTTGTTGTCTTAAAACTAAGAAATTAAGCCCATAACTGGGTAGCAATATCAAGCAAGTGAATATCAGTTTTTCTTACTCCCTTCCACTGTATCACTGTTTTTCTCCATTATATCGTTGTATTCATCTTCCATAAATGAATTGAATAGATAAAACTCCTCTAATGACAGCTGAATGTAAGATCCCCAGGAAGTGCGTTACCTAGAGTTACAGCTCCCACCACAAATCCTTGGGCAGCAACTCGCATGTGAAGAAGGTGAATGGACATTTTCTGTTCTCTTCTGTACTTTAACTTGTAAAGGCCATAGGACACCACAGCCACAAAGCCTGCTACACCTGGGAATTTTAAAAGCATAAATTAGATAAACAGCAGGCAAGAATTCTCAAGAGCCCAGAAAGATAAATGAAAGACTGTCCAAGGGATGAGTATTTTGAAAATAAGCAGGCAAGATGTAGTTTGAGTAGTCTGTATCCGAAATGCTTGGGACCAGAAGTGTTTTGGGTTCTATAGTTTTTCAGGTTTTGGAATGTTTACATATATATAATGAGATATCTTGGGACTGAGAACCTCATTTGTGTTTTGTACACACCTTCTTCTTGCTGCCAAAGATAATGTTAGTCAGTATTTTAATTTATTTTGTTTCATCATTGTGATAGACATTTACTTAAAGTGGTACATCTGTGGATGATTTTTTGGGGGGGGGTATTCCTAGGGATTGCACTCAGAGCCTTGCACATGTTAGGCAGGTGTCCCTACTGTGTTCTACCACTGAGCTACATTCCCAGTCTGCAAATAATTGTTAAATTTTATATTTTAGTTTAGCTGACATAAAAAATATCTTGGAGGCAGTGGCATCCACAGATTTTAACTGCATGATTATGTATTTGCCTGTTTTTTTTTTGTTTTATTTTCTGAATGTCCTTTTATAGATATGCTTCAAGATGAAACTAACCTCCTCATATGTTGCGCTCTTGTTTTTCTTTTTAAAGAATTTTTTATTTTTTTTTCTTGTTTCAGCACTTTGTTTATTTATTTATTTGTATGGCCGCTCAGCCTGCCCTGAGGGCAGGGCAGGCACAGCATGTGGTGCTGGGGATTGAACAGCGGTCCCTGCAACTGCATTCCTAAGCAGGCACTTTAGACCACTGAGCCATCTTGCCAGGCCCCTTGTTTTTCTTTCTTTCTTTCTTTCTCTCTTTTTTCAGTACAGGGGTCTAACTCAGGACCCTGCACTTGTCAGGCAAGCTCTTATTCTACTGAATTCTACTGAGCTAAATCAAATACAGCATGGCCAGGCCAGGGTTCTCTTAAGCCGAAACTTAATTCTCAGTCTGCCAGAGTTTTGAGTTTATCGGTGTATGCCACCACATCCAACTTCAGTGTTACTTTGTTTAGCATGTCCCTAATGGCTAAAGATAATGAACACTTTTTCATGTACTTATTGACCACTTATATTTTCTCTTTTGAGAAATACCTGACTCATCTGCTAATTTTTGATTGGTTCATTTGTTTTTTGTTTGTTTGTTTGTTTGTTTTGTACTGGGAATCAAACATCGTTTTCTTTTTGGGATTTCAGTTCTTCATATATTCTAGATACTATTCCTTTATAAGAAAAGTAGCTAGCCTATATTTATGGCTTAGAGCGTTTTCTTTATGTGATCTTCCAGCAGTTCCAAAATTTTACTTTTAACTTATAGGTCTTTGATCCATTTTTTATTTGATTTTAGTACAGGGTGAGGAACACAGAGCTATTTTCAATTTTCTACATATGGATTGCCAGTTTCCCAACACCATTTGTTAAAGAGGCCAACTTTTCTCCTATATGTTTGGCTTCTTTGTCAAACAAAATTCATATGACTGAGGTAGATAAGGCTGTTTCTGTGTATTTTGTTTTATTTCATTGGTCTACCTGTCTATTTTGTACTCATGCCATGCTTTTCTTGTTACCGTATCTTTGTAGTATAACTTGAAATCTGGATTTGTGCTGCTTCCCACTTTGCTCTTTTTGCTGAGGATTGCTTTGGCTACCCTGGCCTTCTTCTATTTCCATATAAAATTTAGACCTTTTCTCTAGTTCTATGAAGAATATTAATTTAGCCATGTAAACAGTATTAATTCAACTTCTCCAAGAACAAGGATGTCTTTCCATTTTCTAACATCCTCTTCAACTTATTTCTTCAGAATTGTGAGTTTTCATTCTAAAATTATTCTTACCTCCTTGGGTAAGTTTTTTCCTAGGTATTTACTTTTTCTGCAGCTGCCATAAGTGAGAGTGTTGGGGCTGGGGAGATAGCTCCGAGGCACAAGTGCCTGCTGGGCAAGTGCAAGGTCGTGAGTTCGAACCCTGGTCCCACAAAAAAAAAAAAAAAAAAAAAAAAAAGTGAGAGTGTTACTCTATTTTTTTTTCTTAGTGGGTTCAAGAATGCCATTGGTTTTTGTGTGCTAATTTTGTATCCTGAGCAGTATTATTTCTGAGCACCATCTATCCCTTACCATTCAGACCTGACAGCCTGCACAGTATTTAGTAGAGGTTACATGTTTAGAATCAATATATGGGTAGGCTGGGGTTTTTTGTTTGTTTGTTTGTTTGTTTGTTTTGACAGGGCCTTACTATGCAGCCTCCCAAGTGCTGGCATTTCTGGTGTATGCTGCAAGCTTGGCTGCACCTGTGATTTGACTGTAACCTTTTCCATGACTATAGCAGTAGGTTTTTTCCATTTATGACATCATGTTGGGACTCAAAAACTGTGGGATTTTGAAATATTTCAGGTTTTTGAATTAGGGATGCTCAACCTATGCCAAAGGATATTTTTGAAAGAATCATGCTGGATTTGATGTACCAGATTTTAAAATAGGTCGTTAACATTTTTGGAGCCACTATTTGCAATTTTAACTTTTCTTAGAAGTACCTGAACCATGCATATAATAATCATATAATAAATATAACATAACCTAACATAATATAATAACTTGTGTAGTCACTTATAATTTTCCTGAGGCAAATTTTGATTTTTGTGTATTATAAGGCTCTTATGAGCAACTTGACCTTGAACTCTCAGTCCTCCTACCTCAGCCTCCTAAATAACTTAGCAGTGAAACAATTCAACATCTGAACATCCATTACTCTTTCTTTTTCCAGTATTGGGGATTGAATCCAGGGCCATGAACATGGTAGGCAAGCACTCTACTGCTAAGCTATATACCTACATTTTAAAAAATTATATTTTGGGACATGCTCTCACAAGTTGTTCCGGCTAGTCTTGAACTTGTGATTCTTCTGCCTTAGCCTCATTCTGTGTTCTCCCACAAGTGTAATTATACTGCTGTGATAACCAAGATCCTCTATTATTGCCTTTAAAATGAAGAACTGAAATAGTATATCTCAAAGGATATTAAAAACAGTATGAGAACTTAATTCACAACTAACAAAATAACCAAATTACTGAAGAATGGATAATTACCTAATAAATCCCATTAGCACTATTTATTGTTATTCTGCAGAACTGACTTGAATTCATCTTCCACACCAAACCTATATTCACATAGCTAAGAGTTAAGTGAAAATCTTAGGAAAGGATTATTTTTAGCTATTTTAAGACTTTTGCATTTCGACATAAAATTTAGAGTAAACTTGTCTATGACTGCAAAACCTTACTAAAATTTCAATATGAACCACATTAAACCTGTAGATTTGGGCGGGCAAGATGGCTCAGTGGTCTCAAGCACCTGCTTAGGCAAGCTTAGGCAACCACAGGGACTGCGGTTTGATCCCTAGCACTACATGCTGCACCAGCCCCATCTCTAGGGCAGGCTGAACTGGACATAATTAAATAAATAAATAAATAAATAAATAAATAAATAAAGTGAAAGTTGACAAAAGAAATAAAAGATATTAAAAAAAAAACCTGTAGATTAATCTAGGGAAAAATCTACCCTGTACTCTACATGGAATCCACTAATCCATGAACTTGGTAATCTAGTTAGGTCTTCTTTGACTTATTTCAATTAGCATTCTATAATTTTCAGCCTACCTTTTTTTTTGTCTTTTTGAGACAAGATTTCACCTACACAGCGCAAGCTGGCCTTGTGCTCAATTTATAGCCCAGGCTGGTCTTGAACTCACAACAATCCTCCTGCTTCAGCCTCGCAAGTTCTGAGATTATAGGCCTGCACCACCAGCTAACCTTCCTATTTTATTAAGTTTATATCTAGGCATTTTATTTTCCTTGGAAAGACTCTAAATATTATATTTTTAATTTTGGATTCTATTTATTTATCGTTTATATGCACATAGAAATGCCACTGCCAGGAAGTAGAGCTCTTGTTTTGTATGCACAAAGCCCTGGTTTGATCCCCCACCAAAAAAAAAAAGGAAAAATTCAATTGACTTTCTGTGGGATGGTACATTTTTTTTTTAAGAATTTTTTATTTTATTTATTATTATTTTTTTCTTGTTTCAGAACCTTCGTCTGTCCATTCACTCATTTTTATGGCCGGCTCAACCCACCCCGAGGGCAGGGCTGGCACGGCATGTGGTGCCGGGGACCGAACCACGGTCCCTGAAGCCGCCCAAGCTTCCCCAAGCAGGCGCTCCAGACCACTGAGCCATCCCGCCGGGCCCCAAGGGATGGTACATTTTGATTATGTTGGCAAATGCACTTTTTTGCCCAAATTTATTTATTTATATATTTTATTACTTTTCATAAGAAATAACAATGTGACAGTTTCAAAACACATTAATAGTACATTCCCAATAATTTATACAATGCATATTGTTGTCCTCATAGTAGTTATTCAGAACACAGGATGTAGACATGATAATTTTTCTAATCATTATTGGTGCAAAAAATTGCTTCTCATTAAACTAAGAGAAGCAAGTAGTTGTATACATAGTCCAATGTTCCATAATCACAGTGGGTTATTAGCAAAACTGGCAATGTTGGAAGCTATTGATTTAAGCCTTTTACAGCTCAGCATACTAATTTAGCTTTACGCTTTATGCCTGTAGTTAAACTTTTCTGCTGGATGGTTAAAGACAAGTTAAAGCAAGACCTGTATAACAAAACATGTAACTTTTATATCTCCCAAGGTCAGTTAAATCCCCTCAGGATTTACTTTGAAACCATGTACAGTGCTTTGTAGAACTGTTGTCAATGTCAGCTGTCTGGATGATTCACAGCCATTGCTTGACCAGTTTGCTCTCTGTGAAAGCCTGGGAGAATGTTTTCTCAGTAGGTGACTCTTCTTATGCACACTATACATCTTCAATCCCTTTCCTCTATAGTCCCATAATCTCCTTGAACAGAAAATTTGGGAAACCACTGGGTATAGGTTGTTATAGCACAGGTTCTCTTATGTCCTGAGTCCTCAGTGACTTTGAAGGGCTAGGGCCAAAATATTGGCTATCTTTGTAGCCCTTATTTTTCTCTAATTTTTGGTCTGTAAACTTATATTCTTAACTCTCCAGAAGAAAAGCTTAGTGATACTATTACTCTATAACATAGGTACTTGAGCTTAATATCACTGTCTTTCTGAGTATCAAAAATCTTAAACTTAACTTGAAATTGGTATTTTTATCAATCATTGATATTCTAATAAATCTGTATAGAATGTGATAAAAGCAGTTGCACATTTTTACACAGCAATTTAGAAATCTAAGCATATATAAAATTGTAGCCTGTCAATCCTACAGCATTTTTCCTAGTCTCTTACTTTCATTTAATATCCTTTTTTTGTTTTCCTATAAACCAACCATTTACTTGAGAGTATAGCAGTAACTGAAGTTACATTAAGTGCACTTTTTTTTAAGTGCACGTTTTAATAGGTAGATGAGGGTATATTAACTCTTTCAGGATCCATTTAATAAGTGGAAACAAAAATCAGAGTAAATGGATTGAGGAGATAGTTCAGCAGCCTAAGCACTTGCCTGACAAGTTCAAGGACCTGGGTTCAACCTCTGGCACCACATGCTGTGCCTGACCCAGAACCCTGGGCATGTGATGCCAGCCACCAAAACCAGGTATAGTGGTGTACACCTGTAATCACGGTGCTGGGGAGGCTGAAAACAGGAGGATCACTGTAAATCTGAGCTAAGATCCTGTACCAAAAAAATAAATAAATGAATAAAAGATATTTTAAAATTATAAAAAAGAATCAGAGTAAATAACTCCATATAAGTGTAGATTTTATAGACTGATTGAAGTAAAAGCAATTAAAATGCAAATGACTGATGCACTATAAACAAAAACATCAGAAAAGAATCATGATGATAATCACATGAGAAAATAGAAATAATATGAAAGCCTCACAATTCTGGGCAAGTCCTTTTGGAACGAAGCCTAGAAATATGTAACAAATGATTATGCTTTCTGACCTGGAAATCAGTCCCTCCTTCCTTTTCTCCTTCTCCCTCTCTTTAATTTTTTTAGACAATTTCTCACTAAATTGCCCAGCTTGACCTTGAACTCTCAGTCCTCCTACCTCAGCCTCACAGGCATGCGCCACCACACCCAGTATCTGACCTGGAAATTTTTTGTAAACATACTGCAAGGAATTAATCTAAAGAAAATTGCCGGGTGTGGTGGCGCACGCCTGTAATCCCAGCACTTGGGAGGCTGAGGCAGGAGGATTGGTGCGAGTTCGAGACCAGCCTGGGCTACAAAAGTGAGTGCAGGACCAGCCTCAACTGCATAGCGAGACCCTGTCTCAAAAAGACAAAAAATAAATAAATAAATAAATAAAAATAAAAATAAAAATAAAAATAAAAATAAAAATAAAAATAAAAATAAAAATAAAAAATAAAATAAAATAAAATGATACAAAGTGCTCAGGGGCCCGGCAGGATGGCTCAGTGGTCTAAAGCGCTTGCTTAGGAAAGCTTAGGTGGCTGCAGGGACTGCAGTTCAATCCCTGGCACCACATGCTGCGCCAGCCCTGCCCTCAGGGCAGGCTGAGCTGGCCATAAAAATAAATAAATAAACAAACAAACAAAAGTTCTGAAACAAGAAAAAAATAAAATTAACAACAAAAAAACAAAAACAAAATATGCTCATGGCTGTACTGTGTCTGAGGAACAAGCTAAACAACTAAAATTGACAAAACATAGGAAAATCTATCTAAATAGTTTTCAGATTGTAAGATTAGCTAGTATTAATACACATGAAACCATATGGAATGTTAAATGAAAGAAGAAAAAAGCCAACACAAATAATAAGTATATAAGTATAACACATACACAGACTTTAAACTGATTATGAGACAATTCTGAGTGATATACAGAGATTTTATGTGTTTACTTATTATTTTAAACATATTTTTCAATGCCAGGGATTGAACCTGGGGTCTCAAGCATGATAGGCAAGTGCTCTAGTACTGCATGGCACCTTCAGCACAATAGATCACACTTATAATGATGAAAATGGTTTAAGATGATCAATAAAAGTTTTATTTATTTATTTATTTATTTTTGTCTTTTTGAGACAGGGTCTTGCTATGCAGTTGAGGCTGGCCTTGAGCTCACTTTTGTAGCCCAAGCTGGTCTCGAACTCGCACCAATCCTCCTGCCTCAGCCTCCTGAATGCTGGGATTACAGGCATGAGCCACCACGCCTGGCAATAAAAAAGTTTTGTAAATCATCCGAACAGACAACTCCATCCTGTCACTGGATGTCCTATAGATATTGCTAAATTAACAATAGCTGAAAGCACTATTTAATGACATGTATCCAGATTTTATCATTATTTATTTTCTAGAAAAACATGGCCTTATTCCTTTAATCAAATCAAGGCTCTGTTCTTAATTAAATTTGTGTGTTTCTTTCAGAGATTAAAGTCAGAACATGTACTGGTTTTCATATTATGTCTCTGCTGTATGCATATAATTGAATTTTGCTAGAAGCAGTTTCATCTTTCTACTTTAATCAACCCAAATGTTTGTGGAAAAAATAATTTAATGTACAACAGGCATAATGATTAATTTCTGTTTATTACAAGGTTCTGTTCAAGTAGCAATCTAGTGTTTACTTTGTTTTCCTGATTAAAAATGCTAAAAAAGATAAATCATTACTAAATTATTTGCTTTTGTTTCTTATGGGTGCTCTTATAAGGCTTATTCAAATTAGGTGAAACTTCTTTTTTAAGTGAAGGTTTTAAGCCATATATTATTGCAAAAATAATTAGTTCTTTCTGATATGTGAACAATAACAAAATTGCTACATTTATGGTGGCAGCTGGGGCATGTAACTCATAGGTACTGTGAAAGCTATGGAATTGATGTACTCTGTGTAAGTCAAATCTAGATGAATGATTTTAGTTTTTGGTGAAATGAACATAAGAAAAGAAGCATGGCTGCATTATACAATAATAATGCTCAGGGTAGCTTAAGCATTCAGAGGATAAGAAAGAGAAAGTTCAGATTTTTAAACATAATATTGGTGTTTAATTTTCTCTTTCTGATGCTAGGATGGAACCCAGGCACTCATGCATGGTAGGTAAGCACTCTAGCACTGAGCTACAACTGCAGTTCAGCTTGATTATTATTATTTTTTTAAATTTTGTTTTTTATATTTTTTTCTTGTTTCAGAACCTTTGTTTATTCACTCATTTTCATGGCCGTCTCAGCCCACCCCGAGGGCAGGGCTGGTGCAACATGTGGTGTTGGGGATCAAATCGAGGTCCCTGAAGCCACCCAAGCTTTCCAAAGCAGGCGCTTTAGGCCACTGAGCCATCCTGCCGGGCCCCGATTATTTTTTAAATGTTTAAAAATGTAGTTGGAAGACAACTGTGCATTACAGCAAATACTGTGAAATTCATTATTTTGTTAAGTGAAATTCTGTGTCACTTGCAATTTTTCTGCTTTAATACTATTTTTTTTTTTTTTTTCTCTTTTTGAGACAGGGTCTCACTATGCAGTTCAGGCTGGCCTTGAGCTCACTTTTGTAGTGCAGGTTGGTCTCGAACTCACACTGATCCTCCTGCCTCAGCCTCCCTAGTGCTAGGATTACAGGCATGCGCCACCACGCCTGGCTCTCTTTCTTTCTTTCTTTCTTTCTTTCTTTCTTTCTTTCTTTCTTTCTTTCTTTCTTTCTTTCTTTCTTTCTTTCTTTCTCTCTTTCTCTGTCTGTCTGTCTGTCTTTTTAAGATTTTGAGAAAGAGTCTCACTATGCAGTTCAGGCTGGCCTTGAGGTCACTTTTGTAGCCCAGGCTGATCTTGAGCTTACACTGATCCTCCTGCCTCAGCCTCCCAAGTGCTG
>PVJA010038747.1:0-19542 GCA_004027025.1 Myocastor coypus
AAAAAAAAAAAAAAAATGTGAAAATCAATGGGGAGATTCCTCAAAAAACTGAGTCTATGGCTCAACGGTCTAAAGCACCTGCTTAGGAAAGCTTAGGCAATCTCAGGGATCCAGGTTCGATCCCCAGCACCACATGCTGTGCCAGCCCCACTCCCAGGGCAGGCTGAGCTGGCCATAAATAAATAAATAAATAAATAAATAAATAAATAAATAAATATTTTTAAAAACTGAGCCTAGCAGTCCCAGTCACTCCCCTTCTTGCTATATTCCCCCAAAATTTGAAAACATCAAACCACTGTATGTGCACCCATTTTTATAGCAGCATACTTAAAATTTAAAAGCAACCTAAAAGCCCATCAACTTATGAGTGGATAAAAAAAGTATTCATTTGTTTGTTAAAAAAGGAATACTAGGGGCCTCGCAGGATGGCTCAGTGGTTTAAAGCACCTGCTTAGGAAAGCTTAGGTGGCTGCAGGGACCACAGTTTGATCCCCGGCACCACATGCTGCGCCAGCCCTGCCCTCAGGGTAGGCTGAGCTGGCCATAAAAATAAATAAACAAACAAACAAAAGTTCTAAACAAAAAAAATAAATAAATCAAAATAAAAAGCCGGGTGTGGTGGCGCACGCCTGTAATCCCAGCACTTAGGAGGCTGAGGCAGGAGGATCGCTGTGAGTTTGAGACTAGCCTGGGCCACAAAAGTGAGCTCAAGGCCAGCCTGAACTGCATAGCAAGACCCAGTCTCAAAAAGACAAAAATAAATAAATAAATAAATTCTAAAAAAAAAAAAAAAGGACTACTACTCCATCATAAGGTTAAACTCAAGATATCTATACTAAAAGGATGGGCCTTAAGTGAAACAAATAGGGCACACATGCAGATAATACATCGTCTCTCTGATGTGAGAACCTGACAGTGCAAAATAGGGTCCGTGTATATAATAGATATTATGAAATCAGAGGAAATTGTTCAAAAGGAGAAGAGAAGGGGAAGGGAGAGAGAGAAAAATGAGAATGTATGATGACTGTGCTCATTATATGTGTCTAAATTATACCGATAAGAGGGCTGGGAGAGAGCTCAGTTCAAGAATCTCAAGGTCCATTGGCACAGCATGTGGTGGCGGGGATTGAACCAGCAGTCCCTGAGATTGCCGAAGCCTGCCTAAGCAGGTGCTTTAGACCCCTGAGCCATCTCTCTGATCCCCCAAGGTCCATTTCTGATAGCTCAAGAAATGACTTACCATTCCACAACTAATGCAAAAATTTGAGCAACTTTGAAAAGGAAGATCCCAAGTAAAGCAAGAACTGAAAATTATACTTATTCTCTTTCTGAAAGTCAACAGTAACTACAACAAAACAATAAGTAAAAGCTATTGTGTATGTGTGTGTGTGTGTGTGAGCATGGTTGTATGTGCATATCTGTTTCTATGAGAAAGAAACATGTATTGGAGAATGAACTTTAAATATGAGGCAAGTAAAAAAGAAAATGAGTTAGATTCTTACATCTTCTACTAACACTTCCTTATGCAGTTTGCATTTAGGACATTGCATTTTTTTTTCTTTTTTTTCAGTACCAGGGATTGAACTCAGGACCTTGTGCTTGCCAGGCAGGTGTTTATGCTCCTGAGCTATATCCCTGACTCCAGGAGATTGCATTTTGAGAGCATTCAAAATGTTTAAAAAGACCAGAAGTGGAGAGGATTAATATGAGCCACTGTGACCAGCTAGGCCCTTTCCTGACAATAAACCAAAACCCTTTCTGCTCTAGAAAAGTATTTTTGTAGTGCAACTTAGCAGTCGTACTAGGCTGAGCTGCAGCAAACCTTAGGACCCCAAGCCGTACATTTCCTGAATGAACACGGAGATTGCTTTTCTGCTATTAGGTCTACAACAGCGACACAAGCTACTTTGTGTGCCCATTTTTTTGTCCATCCACCTACAGAAAAAAAAAAAATCAGAAGAAACTTTTCTTCTGCCTCCCATTGGAATAGGAAATACTTTTTAGCAAGCTTCTTTTTTTTTTTCTCTCTCTCTCTCTGGAAGAGGCTAAATATTTGTGATTATGATTATGTTTTAAGTTCCTTAAGGAGATTGTTATATGGGAAAAAATTACCTGCTGAAAAGAAATCAAAAGGGATGCTATGAAAGCATCCCTAATCCCAGCTTCAAAGGGTGTCCACGTTCTGTCCCCAGGTTTCTGCCTTTCTAGTACACGGACAAAGTCCCCTGCCCTAAGGAGTGAACCTTCAGCCTCAGTACAAATCCTCAGACATGTACAGCTGGGGCTCGTGGGCTTTGAAAGATAAGTGAAAATCCCCAACTCATTCCACAGACCCCAATTATCTTACCCAATTAGGAGAAATGAAAATACAGAGCCTATAGAAGGGTTCCCACAACCGGCTTCCGAAGTGTCACTGGGGCGGGCTACAGGTGCACATTAGCCTGGCCTTTACACCTCCGGCTCCTCTCCGGGAGAATAAGTAATTACAGTGATTTATCTGCGTGCTGGGTGTGGAGAGGCTGGTGCAGTAGCGCCAGCACCTCCCCCTCAAGTGAACGAGATTGTGAAATATATCTAGCAAGCGATCACACGGCACTCAAGAACTGAACGATATACCAAGTTTATAGATAATACAGGGGCGAGATTAAATCTTCCAAGTTTTACGTTTCTCTCCTGATTCCAGCCTCCAAAGGCCGGTCGGTTTCTAAGGCATTTTCTTCTGTCCTATTTCCCACCTCCCTCCACGTGGCACGTGTCCCATTCAGGATACAGAAGAGCATTTGTAAAGCCCAGCATGGTGACAAAAGCCTATAATCCTGGTGCTCAGGAGGCTGAGGCAGGAGGAGCTCATAGTTTGAGGCCAACATGGGCTACTTAGTTCAAGGCCAGCCTGAACTATATACCTAGACCCTGTCTCATGGATCACTAAGGCCCTCCTGGCCAAGGCCAGGGCAAGCATTCAGCTAGCAAGTTTGACATCCATGAAAGGCAGCTGGAGGCTTCCTTCCCCAGCCCAGGCTGAGCTTGCCCAGGCAAAAGAGCTCTAGTGCAGCCGGGCCAGGCTGTGGATACCTGGGCCACAGTCTCAGTCCCCATGGCTGCCCCCTGACTGCTTGCTCTGGCTTCTGCACTTACAAGAGGGCCCCCAGCTCCAGCAGGTAGGAGGTCTCTCCGTGCCAAGAACCACACTGTGCAGGGTGTGGCCAGCAGGAGGTGTTGCTAATGTGTGGGGGATTTTATTCTTTGTCAGTTCTGACTTGTACACACACACACACACACACACACACACACACACACACACGTTTTGTTTGTTTGTTTGTTTTGAGATAGGGTCTTGCTATGCAGGTGAGGCTGGGCTTCTGCTCACTTTGTAGCCCCTAAGCTGGTCTTGAGCTCCCAATGATCCTCCCGTCTCGGCTTCCTGAGTGCCAGGATCACAGGCATGCACTACCACACACGGTTATCCAGAATTTTGAGAATGTTTTCCTGAAAGCTTTCCGGTAATGCTTCTATTTAGAAGTCACTGCCCCGAACTGATTCACATTGCTGTTTGCAACCAAGAAGAGCTAAATAGTGCATATTTAACCCCTGACAGCTTTGAGGCAGGTACGTCTCATACTTTGCCTTCTGTAGAAGAAACAGTGCAAATGGCGGGAGGGGACCAGCCAGCAGGACTGGCAGCACTGCTTCCTGAACCTTTCAAATCCACCGGGCAAATTGTCTAGATTTATCCCACAAAGATGGGCATGCAAGGGTTGGCTAGGGCTGAAGAGGCTGTGCAGCAGCAGGGTGTTTTCCTGGACGACGAGAATGGGCTTGCAGTGGTCTTGACAAGGGCCTTTGTGCTCTCTCAGCCTCCGGGACTTTGCGGGCCACGTTCCTGAGGGGGACAGCCCCCTACCATCACTGAGTCCTCGGGACTCCACTGGCTGGCAGGCATGGTGGGCAGACTTTGCTGAGTGGCCACCAGCTCCAGCTGGCTTCCCACGCAGGCGCCTCTGTGCCTCCGTGCTGCTGGGCACTGTGGATTCCATGAGGACTCCCACAACCCCTCCTAAAGCCACCAACTCCTCACTGGGGCTTTCCTCCTTGCCTGGATACTTAGATTTTCTTTGTTCAGAATTGTCCCTTCACCATGACCACAGCCTCAAGAATGTGATCTTTGTGCCCATCAGCCTACAAAGTCCAGCCAACAGCCCAATGGACGCTGCAAAGAATGCTTGAGGTATCCATATTCATTCTTTCCGTGTCTCTGTCTCTCTGTGTCTCTGTCTCTGTCCCTCCCTCCCTCCCTCTCTCCCTCCCTCTTTCCCTTCCTCCCTCCCTCCTTCTGTCTCCCCTTCTGTACTAGTGAAGACACCTTTGTCAGGTATGTATTTATTTACATTTTAAGTGACTTTTGTGGTACTCCTAAGCTGCAGTGAGCCTTGGCTTTACATTTTTCTTTAAAAAAGGCTTTTTTTTTTTTTAAAAAAAAGAACACCTATATGTATTAATCTAAACTGATCTGATGATGAAAATATGTAATATAACCCGTGTTAAATTTAAACAATAAAAAAAATAAAAAAAGAACAGCAAAAACTTCTAGACCTTTCATGAACTAAAGGAAATGTCAGATTTTTTTTCAAACTCACAACCTTGCACTTGCCAGGTAGGCACTTGTGCTACGGAGCTATCTCCCCAGCCCCCTAGAAGTGTCAGATTTACACTGAAATCCAGAATACTTGAAATACTGATATTCAGAGCAGGGGGAGGCGGGAAGCAGGCAACACACCTCATGTATACAAGTTCAGGGAGAAGGCCGCTTTGGCTCACTGCTTTAGGTTTTACCTCATAGCAAGACTCTTGAAGGCAGAGGGAAGGGAAGCTGTTTGCCCTGGGCAGGCAAGAAGCAGAGAGGATTCAAAGACACAGAGAGAGAGAGAGAGAGAGAGAGAGAGAGAGAGAGAGAGAGAGAGAGAGAGGAGCAATAGTGCTAAATCCCAGTGGGCTTTCTAGCCGCACCCCACCTCAGGGTACATTCAGTTCTTTCTGGACCCCACAATAGATCAGTGAGCTAGGGAGGCTAGTGATGAGAGGTCAGCTGTCCCACTGGACCCCACCTCTGAACACTGGGAATCAAGCCCCCAATACTTGAGATTTTAGGAGACCCTTGATATTCAAACCATAGCACCGTGTATAAATAGCTTCATAGTCATGTTCCCACATACTTTAGTCTTCACTGCAGACACACACGTGCCTTTCTAAACCAGGTTTCAAGTCTGTAGGACATGTTGGTAGGGACTTAAGAAACTGTGAAGAGCGGTGCATGCCGCAGATGAACCCTCCTCCTGCCCTAAATGCGCCCACAGCCCGAGGCTTGAACCTCACACTGTCTCATTAAATTAGCATAACAGGAAAACTGAAGGAAGGTGGCCAGTCCTGGGGGCCATGGGAGCTGGCAGAGGCACTGTGGAAAGAGCCAGGCTTTAGAGTTCCACCATCCTGGGTTCAATCCCAGGTGCTTGCTTCTTAGCTGCACCCTGAGCAAGTTACCTGACCCTTCCAATAGGAACACAGTGAAACCAACGTGGGTTCAAAAATAACATCTTGAGTCAAATTGACAGCATTTTTTAAAGAAGATCATTCTACTAGGACAGAGTGCTCCTTCACTTTTTATTTTATTTATTTATTTATTTGTTTGTTTGTTTGTTTGTTTGTTTATTGGTGGGACCAGGGTTCAAATTCATGAACTTGCACTTGTGCCACAGAGCTATCACCCCGGCCCCTCATTTTTTTTTTTTTTTAATTTTTAATTTTTAATTTTTTCTTGCTTGTTTGTTTTTATGGCTGGCTCAGCCTGCCCTGAGGGCAGGGCTGGCGCAGCACGCGTTCCCCAGAAGCCCAGGGGGACCTTTAGACATCAATGGTCTAAGTCCCAGGCTGAAAGCCAGGTGGCCTCAGCGCAGGAAAAGGGCTTAACCCTCCTGGGACCCCATCTCCCAGCCATAACATGACAATGAGGCTATTAGAGATAATTGTGTAAAGGTCTTAGCCCAGTGCCTGGCTCATAGTACATGCTTAATAGATGATAGCTATTATTATTGTTGTTATTATTATTAAAACAGTATTGGGCCCGGCGGGATGGCTCAGTGGTCTAAAGCGCCTGCTTGGGAAAGCTTGGGCGGCTTCAGGGACCGCGGTTCGATCCCCGGCACCACATGCTGCGCCAGTCCTGCCCGTGGGGCGGGCTGAGCCGGCCATAAAAATGAGTGAATAAACAAATAAAGTTTCTGAAACAAGAAAAATAAATAAATAAATAAAAATTAAAAAAAAATAAAGCATTAAAACAAACAAACAAACAAACAAACAAAAAACAGTATTACTGGGACCAGTGAGGTAGCTCCGTGGTCTAAAGCACCTGCTTAGGCAAGCATAGGCAACCACAGGGGCTGCGGTTCGATCCCTGGCACCACATGCTGCCTCAGCCGCACTCCCAGGGCAGACCAAGCCCAGCCATAACATAAATAAATAAATAAATAAATAAATAAATAAATAAATAAATAGTATTATTCAAGGAAAGAGCTTCTCTTCCTACAGGGGTGCAGATTTATGTGCCAGAATTGTTGGAAGTGACTGATTGCAGAGTTGTGCCCTCCGTGCAAGTTCAGCATTTCACAGACATGTGACAATGGACAGGCTGTGCCGAGTGGGTGCCTGCCACAGCCTCTGGAGCTACACTTTATTTTTTTATTTTTATTTTTTCTTGTTTCAGAACTTTTGTTTATTTATTTATATTTATGGCCGGCTACAAACCAAATAATCTTTTTTTTTTAATTTTTATTTTTTAAAATTTATTTATTTATTTATTTATTTATTTTTGTCTTTTTTTTTTTTTTTTTTGAGACAGTCTCGATGTTCAGCTCAGGCTGGCCTTGAGCTCACTTTGGTAGCCCAGGCTGGTCTCAAACTCACATCAATCCTCCTGCCTCAGCCTCCCAAGTGCTGGGATTACAGGCGTGAGCCACCACGCCCGGCCAAACCAAATAATCATTAAAGGTAAGTTTGAATAGCCTGAAAATTGACAAAGATTATATATTACTGTATCAAGTTCACCTAGAAAGTGTATCTTTAAAAACAAACAGGAAAGTCTTGCCTCTATTTTATTCAAGATTTTATCCACAACTTGAAGAGAAAACCTATTAAATGCATGGGTAGCCCAAAACTAGGAATGGTGGTGAATGCCCTGGATAGCATGGTAAAAATTCAAAACAATCTCAGTCATCTAAAAGATAGCTTAAATAAACATTGAAAGAACTCTGCCAAGTTCTGCACTAGGATTCAGAGCCCCTTGTGATGTGGGCATGGCTGGGCGCTGGCATCAGGCATGGACAGAACAGGCAGCTGGCCTGAGACGTGGGCAGGCGTGGGAAGACAGGAGATGAGACAGAGAGGCCCTGCACCGGGAAATGGGGTGTCCCTTGCGGGAGGAGGGTGGGTGAGGGTGAGGGTGTAAAGAAGTGGCTATGTTGACAATGTGGGAGGGAGACGTTTTGTTTGAGAAGATCAGGTACAAATGTCAGAGGGAGTCCTTTTTACCAAGATGGGGCCAAAGGCGAAGAAGGAAGCCCCTACCCCTGCCAAAGCTGGAGCCAAAGCAAAAGCTCTGAAGACCAAGAAGGCCATGCTGAAAGGCATCCACAGCCACAAAAAGAAGATACAAATGTCACCCACGTTCCACTATCCGAAGACACTGCGGCTCCAGAGGCAGCCCAAATACCCTCGGAAGAGCGGCCTCAGGAGAAACACGCCTGACCACTGTGCCATCATCAAGTTCCCCCTGACCACAGAGTCAGCCATGAAAACGATCAAGGACAGGAACACACTCGTGTTCATTGCGGATGTCAAAGCCAATAAGCACCAAATCAAGCAAGCTGTAAAGGAGCTCTATTACATCGATGTTGCCAAGGTCAGCACCCCATACTCTAATCAGGCCTGATGGAGAGAAGAAGGCATATGTTCGACTGGCTCCCAATTAGGATGCACTGGATGCTGCCAACAAAACTGGGATCATTTACACTGAGTCCAGCTGGCTAATTCTACATATATACTTTTTTCCTCTGGGAGGGGGATATCAGAGGGAAAATTTAGGATGGACTTTGTGGAGTTGTACAGCTACGTAGATGTACATATAAAGATCAATGCAAGGGCTGGCGAGATAGCTCAGTGGACTAAAGTGCCTGCTTAGGCAAGCACGGGGACCGGGATTCAACCCTGGCATCACAGGACATGACAGCCCCTCCCGCAGGTGCACTGAGCTAGCCACGGAGTCCGGGTGTGGTGATGCACGCCTGCAGTCCCAGCACTTAGGAGGCTGAAAATGGGAGGATCACTGCAAGTCTGAGCTGCATAGTGAGATCCTGTACCACACACACACAGACTAATACATACAGATAGTTTGTATACACACACTAGGTGTCATCAAAACCTGGCGTATTTCAGTTAAAAATTTATTGCTGAGCAGTGAGAGCCATGCTGCCGCTCATCCTCTGCAAAGTCCCCTCCCCTCACTGCAAACGCACCTCCATTGCTTTTGCCTCTTTCTGGCGCACTTCTCCACGTCCGCTTTCATGAGTGCCCTTGGTTGTGGTTACCACGAGGTCCAGAATCGCCCAAAACATTTACCCATCGTGTTCACCTTTGACTTTGGGGAAGAGCCTGATGTGCCTAGGTGCCAGATCTGGTGAGTAAGGAGACAAAGTTGCACCTCTGCTGGGCAGCACCTGGCAGCAGCAGTCACCAGATGCTGATCTTCTTCTTGGAGACACTCACCAAAGAGGACTTCGAGGGGCCTGGCAGGATGGCTCAGTGGTCTAAGGCTCCTGCTTGGGAAAACTTGGGCAGCTGTAGGGACCGTGGCTCGATCCCCAGCACCACATGCTGCGCCAGCCCTGCCCTTGAGGGGGGCTGAGCCAGCCATAAAAATGAGTGAATAAACAAACAAAGTTTCTGAAACAAGAAAAAAATAATAATAATAAAATAAAATAAAAAATTCTTTAAAAAAAAAATAGTAGTAATGACGTTTTCTTCATACAGAGCAACCCAGTGGCAGGGATACTTTTCACCAGGATCCACCCAGTGGCTTTTCCACCTCTAGCAACCCAAGGCCATCTCCATTTTAACTTTTGTGCCAGTATTGCTCCCAGGAGACTAAAATCAGCTCTGAAGACACTGACTAATGGAGCCAATTAGTGTAATATCAAGGTCACCTCGACTCGTTAGGCCACTTCTCAGTTTCATTTGTTATTTGCAGTAGCAGGTGGACATTTGCCCACTTCTGCTTTGTGTGTACTAACAGGATTAGGTATCACATCGGGCCTCCCAGAAAGACAGGCATGACAATGTCGAATGCATAACAATAAAACGTCAGTGATGCTCTGTAGGTCATGAGTTCCTGTGCTGCACTCCCAGGCTGCACCTTGTGTATTATTTTGCACATTTCCTGAATGAGAGAAATTTCTTATGTACAATTAAAAAAAAACAGAAAACAAACAAATATTGAAAGGGCCGGGGCTGGGGAGATAGCTCAGTAGAATAAGCGCTTGTCTGGCAAGTGCAAGGGCCTAGCTGGGCATGGTGGTGCACGCCTGTAATCCCAGCACTTGGGCGGCTGAGGCAGGAGGATCACTGCAAGTTCAAGACCAGCCTGGGCTCCAAAACTGAGCTCAAGGCCAGCCTGAACTGCACAGCAAGACCTTGTCTCAAAAAGATAAAAAAAAAAAAAAAAAGCCCAGCCAAATATCTCAGTAGATTAAAGATCCTGTAAGCAGGCACAGGGCTGTGGGTTCAATCCCTGGGCTTGCAGTGCCCACCACACCCCTGGGGAGCACTGAGAGGGTGATTGAGAGTGGGTGTAATGGCATGAGGCTATAGGCAGGCGGATCACTACAAGTCCTATCTCGTAGTGAGACCCTGAACATCCTATAAACCCTTCCCTGATTTTTTTTTTTTAAATTGAAGTCAGGTTACATTTCAATTTAGTTTTTTTGTTTTTTTTTTTTTTTTTGGTGGTAGCAGGAATTGAACTCAGGACCTTTTGCTTGCCAGGCAAGCACTTATTGCACTTATCCCGGCCCCCCAAGTTACATTTCTTTTTTTTTTTTTTTTAAATTATATTTATTTATTTATTTATTTATTTATTCTTGTTTCAGCTCCTTTGTTTGTTTATTCACTCATTTTTTATGGCTGGCTCAGCCCGCCCCAAGGCCAGGGCTGGCGCAGCATGTGGTACCAGGGATCGAACCGCGGTCCCTGAAGCCGCCCAAGCTCCCAAGCAAGCGCCTTAGACCACTGAGCCATCCCGCCGGGCCCCTCCAAGTTACATTTCAAAAGTCAAACTTGGTGGGTCAGAATGGCTAGTGTTTGAAATATGTGAACAACACCCTTAATATAGTACTTGGGACTAATTCAGGGGGTGTGAGTCCCATGGGAGAACACTGAGTTCAGTTTGAAGAGTTAGAGGTTGGAACCCCAAATTACCCAAGGTGTTGTTTGAAAAGAACCTGGAAATTTGGTATTTGAAGATGTTTAGTTAAAAAAAATAAACAAATCAGATGAAACAGAATCTTTTATTAATTTATTCATTTTACTTTTCTGTGATTCTTACAGCAAATAGAATGCACAACCCACAGAATCAATTCTCTGAACAACTTGTGTGATAGGGTGGTGAACTTACAGTCTGGTCCCTGGTGTTTTTCTTTTCTTTTTTTTTTTTGTCTTTTTTTGAGACAGGGTCTCGCTATGCAGTTGAGGCTGGCCTTGAGCTCACTTTTGTAGCCCAGGCTGGTCTCGAACTCGCACCAATCCTCCTGCCTCAGCCTCCCGAGTGTTGGGATTACAGGCGTGAGCCACCACGCCCGGCTCCTGGTGTTATTTTTTTTAAAATTTTTTTTTTCCTTTTTGTATTTTAGGGAAGGGTCTACAGGGTGTTCAGGGTCTTACTACTAGATTGGAGTTGTAGTGATCCGCCTGTTTACAGCCTCCCAAGTACTGGGATTACAGGTGCATGCGCCACCATGCCCAGTCTCAATTGCTCAGTATGCCCTGGGGCAGGGCTGGCACACAGGCCCAGAGATCAAACCTGCAGCCCCTGTGCCTGCTTGCAGGTGCCCGGTGTCCTTTAAAACAGTGGTGGCAAACCCTGCAGCACACGTGTCTCAGTGGGCACTCAGAGGCCTTTCTGTTGATCCTCGAACCAGGTCGCCCGAACAGCCCAGCACTCGGTGAGAGTTGGCTTCTTCCAAACCAAAACCTCATCACCTTTAATTGCAGTGTCGGTGCTTTGAGATAAATCAGTGGGTTTTGCGTTACAGCTCAGGGCCGCCGTATCTAAAAGGCTCACTATAACCGCTCTGGAAGAGTCACCAATGTGTAACTGCTCGACCCACTAATCACAACACGTCAGCCATTTTCTCAGTGCTTTATCAGCATAACGCGAATTTCTCACAATAAGTCTTTGCACCAGTGCTGCTGTCATTTCTAGGGGAGGGATTCCTAGAGTTGAAGCCGGAAGTACCCTACCACCCAGCTGCATCCCTAATCTTTTCAGGCTTTTCTTTTCTTTATGTGGCTTGGCTGAACTCAGCCAGGCTAAATGCTGGGATTATAGGAACGCATCACCATGCCTGGCCATTAATCCCACTTGGTAGGAGAGAATGCATAGAAGAAGAGAAGCTAAATAGCCCAAGTCACACAGTTTACAAGCAATAGAACTACAACTAAAACCTGCTTGGTGCTGCACACCAAAGAACTATGCAGTGTGGTGCTGTATTCCTGTAATCCCAGAACTCGGGAGGCTGAAGCAGGAAGATCACTCCCTGTTTGAGGCCAGCTTGGGCTACATAAGTGAGTTCAAAGGCAGCCTGCACTACATAGTAAAACCCAGTCTCAAACAAGCAAAAATAAAATAAGTAAATAAATAAGTTTAAAAGAGAACCCAAGACGGCTGATTCCTAACCTCAGTCAGTGCTGCTTCGTGAGCCTAAGCTACGTGCAGCCGAAGCACACACCCTCCCACGCTCGGACACAAAGCTGACCGTGGAAATCAGGCCGGAGTGCACCACCCTGCTTCATAATCCGTCTTTTTTGTGTAATCGTAAAGTAACTCTTCCCACAGCTGCTGTCCTGACCACACAGGAGCAATGAACGGAACAGCTGAAAAGATACGTCAACCCCAAGGTGAATTTCAGGTTTGTACTGCACCAGGGTTTGGTGTTGCCTACCCAGACAGCAAAGACCCCCAAACTATTTGAAGGTCTGCCTGCCTCTTTGGGCTTCTGAATCTTGATTCTCCTAAGCAGATGAAGTCTATTGCTGCTACACTTGAATTTTGATCCTTCTGCCTCATCATCCCTGAAGGTTGAAATTACAGGTGCACTCCACAGCTACCTGTCAAAGGAAAAGAGTTTATTTGTTTCTTTTCTTTCTTTTTTTTTTTTTTTTTTTTTTGGCGGGACCACGGTTCAAACTCACGACCTTGCACTTGCCAGGCAGGTGCTTCTGCCACAGAGCTATCTCCCTAGTGCATCCCACTCATCCAAGCAGCACGTGGGCGAGGCACATAACGTGCATTTTGTTTGGTCACTGTTCATTATTGCATTTACAATTGAAATGAAAAAGAAAGAAAGAAATTAAAGTCTCTAAGATTCAACATACTGCTGAGCTACTTGTTCAGGATTTCTCAAACTGAGCACAATTTCTGGGTTTTAACTACGATGGGTCATCCGGATATCCAGTTCCTTCCAACTTCAAGGCCAGGTTCAAAGTTTGAAAAACAATCTTAAGTTGAAACAAAGGTAGTGCATCAAGATAAAGGTTCTGTTCCTGAGATTAAAATAGTGGCCTGTACACATTATATCAACGACTTGAGATCCTTGTCAATGGCAGATTTATCATTAACGACTGCAAAGGAGAGAAAAAAAAGTCACTTTATTGGAGTGGTTACTTACAGTCTTGATCTGCTCCTAAGCACAGTAACTGTGGAATAACGTCAGAATGTTAGAAAAAAAAAAAAAAAAAAAAAATTGCTTTAAGATCACCAGTAGGTGGGGCCCGGCAGGATGACTCAGTGGTCTAAAGCGCCTGCTTAGGAAAGTTTAGGCGGCTACAGGGAACCACAGTTAGATCCCCAGCACCACATGCTACGCCAGCCCTGCCCTCAGCCTGCCATAAAAATAAATAAATAAACAAAAGTTCTGAAACAAGAAAAAAATAAAATGAAATAAAATAAAATAATTCTTGCCGGGCGTGGTGGCGCACGCCTGTAATCCCAGCACTCAGGAGGCTGGGGCAGAAGGATCGCTGTGAGTTCGAGATCAGCCTGGGCTACAAAAGTGAGCTCAAGGCCAGCCTGAACTGCATAGTGAGACCCTGTCTCAAAAAGACAAAAAAAAAAAAAAAAAAAAAAAAAAACTTAAAAAAAGATCACCAGTAGGTGTCGCTGTTCACACTTAGTGTAACAGCTTTTCCCCAGTTGTGCGTAAAAAGTCCGACAGAAAATAAACAATTTTGAGTCAACTTATAACTTGTTCAAAACCACAGAATGTTCAACACACTCTCATAATTTATAATTTAAAATAATGACTTCTCGTTGCAAAATAGTTAATAGAAAATCATGGTAAGCTTAGAGGTAGATATGTACAAATGATTCAAATTTAACTTAAAAATAGTAATCATATTTTAAGAATTTTTAAAGTGGAAACGATTATCTAGTACAACAGGGCAACTTTTTCACTAAAAAGTAACCGCTGGGATTTTAAGGGAAGAGATGGAGTTGTCTAACTGGCTATCGACTGAATAAGGCAACCCCCCCCCCCCAATCCCGGTCTCCTCGCAGCTCCCGTCCTCCCTCCTTCCCCCGCACCCGTTCCCCCTCTCCGGCGCCCTGTACTTCCCGACCCTGTAACATGTCCTTCACCTTGGGCAGACAGACCGACCAACAGACGGACCGACTAACCGAACAAGCCCATCGTCCTTAGGCCGAGACAGGCTGTGATCCTCAGAGGAGACGAGCACAGAAAATGCATTATTCTCGGCAGGAGGGGCTCCGGGGACGCCAGGGTGGCGGGCAACAGCCGGAGAGCGTCCTAGTCCCTAGCAGCCAGGGGTTGATAAAGTACCTTCCGCTTTAAGGTCAGATCGCACCAGAGGAGGAGGTCGCTTAATCGGGGCACGCGTGATCTGAGCACCGCAGAGGCAGCGGGGGCAGCACCCGCGGAGCAGTGCCGCACCCCGCCGTGTCCCCTCTTCAGGGAGTGCCCCAAAGCCTCTTCGCTTCCCTTCCAGCTCGCGGGATCCTTCCGCTGAGAGCCGAGTTCTGCAGGGCTGCGCTGGTGCCCGCCAGAAAAAAAGAATTCCTGCTTTTTCAAGCTGGATGTGCTCGATTTAATAACCCAGAAAGTGGTAGGGGTACGTTTGGTGCTTAAACAAACAATAAAAGCAACGGAAGACGGAACTACCAGGAGTGGGGTTCGAACCCACGCGGACATATGTCCATTGGATCTTAAGTCCAACGCCTTAACCACTCGGCCATCCTGGTGGAGCCGCACGATACCGCCACAACGTTTCCTACAAAGTGAATTGTCACTCCTCACTCCCTTCCGCAGTAACCCGAGCGCTGCCCAGCCTTCCCAGCCCTAGCCGGGAGGAAACTCGCTCCCTTCCCAGCCTCCCTGAGGCCCCAGGCCGCGTTTGGCGGCTGTGAAAGAAACGGCAGCCGCGCTACGCGCTCCGGGTCCCGGCCGCTCGCGAGCAGGACTTGGGCGCCGCCAGTTCAGCTCTCGATGTCGAGGCGTGCGGGCGCCGTAAACAACAACACTGGGGCGGACTTCTGGGTTCCCGGGCCGGTGTCTGTCTCGCGGGCGGTGGCAACAACCGAACGAGCGGTGCGCGGCTTTGAATTTCGCGGGCTGCGCTGCGCGGGGCGGCGGGGTGCCGGGGCCGTGGCTCCCGCAGGGCCGCTCTCCCGCGAGGGGTTCCAGTCACGCTCAAGGGACGACCCGGGGACACCTGTGTCCCTGCTCGGGACCACGGGGTTTTCTTGCCTCAGGCCCTCGCCTCTGCCTGGCCGGGGCCGGGGCCGCGCGGGATGACACCGTCCCGAGAACTCAAACCTGCCGGACTCGCACCCTCGCCGTCGCGTTCCACCGGTCCGCGGCCCGGGACGAGGCTGTGCCTCGCTCTTCACGGCGGGTGATCGCGGGGCCACCGGCCTGGGCCACACGGCCGTCCCCGCAGGAGACCCGCGAGCACCGGGTCCGACACGGACTTGGGCCTCGCCGGGCGCTAGGGAAGCTGGGGAGCCCGATCCGTGCAGGGCCTGGGTGATCCCGCACCCCACTTCGCTCCGCCGCGCCGGGGCTCGGAGTCATGAGCGGCCCCGAGGACTTAGCGAATCCCAGGAGGTGACACCGGGCCCCGTCGCAGGTGGTCGCCGTGGTCTCCGCTGCTTCCTTCCGCGCGAAGCCCGTGGGCAGCGGTGCCCATCCCGGACTGGAGGTTCAGCCGCTCCCGCGAGGCTCGCGGTGGCCTCCGGCCCCTGCTCTTGCCCTCGGCCGCCACCTAACCCGAGTCCGGGTCACTGGGTGCCGCACCGCTCGGTCGAATTCGACTCAGCTTCAAGCACCTTCGAGCAACTTCTCAGCAGCGCCGCCGCCTCCCGGGCTCCCCCTTAGACGTCTGTCTTCAGCGCCTCCAAGTGGCGTCCAGTGTCTCGGCGTCGCGTCTGCTGTCCAGGAGCGACAGTCCACGCCCTCCGGGGTGGCAACCTGTTCCCTTCTCCCGTCCCTTCTCGCGTTGCTCCCACTCTCCTCCCATTCGTGGTGGCATGGGCGGGCACCCAGGATTCCCGTACCAGATCCCAGGGAGGCTGTGTTCTGCAGTGGTGCTGTGATTTCCAGGGCTGGGTCCGAGGGGTGCTGTGCGTTCCTGCCTGGGGATGCCAGCCCAGAAGTCTAATTCACGCGAGCCCCGCCCACCCCGTGCCCTTCAGATGAACACCCGCGCTCACGCAACAGCCAAGGTGGCCCCCTGGGTCCCCGGCCCCTGGCCTCCTGGCCCCTTTTGAGAATCAGTCATAGAATCTGTGCGCTTAGTAAAATCACTATCGCTGGGCGTGGTGGCTCACGCCTGTAATCCCAGCACTTAGGAGGCTGAGGCAGGAGGATTGGTGTGAGTTCGAGACCAGCCT
Organism: Myocastor coypus; assembly: GCA_004027025.1. Taxonomy (NCBI): domain Eukaryota; kingdom Metazoa; phylum Chordata; class Mammalia; order Rodentia; family Myocastoridae; genus Myocastor; species Myocastor coypus. The sequence continues at coordinate 16,226 of PVJA010038747.1, forward strand.
GGGCTACAAAAGTGAGCTCAAGGCCAGCCTCAACTGCATAGCGAGACCCTGTCTCAAAAAGACAAATAAATAAATAAATAAATAAATAAATAAATAAATAAATAAATAAATAAATAAATAAAATCACTATCGTTTAACACCACTGACTTGGTGTGTGCGTGCTTAGGTGCAAGAAGGGGAAACGGATGTTCTGAACTCGCTACTGCGGTGCTGGGTTAGGAAAGCGAGGTAGGCAGAGGCTGTGCAGAAGAAAGCAGAGCCCAGGACGGAGGCCAGGCCCCCAACCCATGGTGGCATCCTAACTGGAAACTGGGTTGCGGCCCGCTGCTGTCCTCCAGTCCTACGCTTGGTGAGATATAGTAATGGTCTCTTTCTATGGGAAATCCCAAAAGGGTGGTTCCAATTACAGTATAATCTCAAATTTCCATTCATCTCTTAGAAAAGTATGGAAATCTGGCCATTGTGACTGTAATCCCCAGGCCGTGCCATCTTCAGATGCACCTCTACCACAATTCTGACGGCTTCACTTTCCAGGGGATGCCTTGAGGGCTCAGTCTCTCCCTGGTTGTGTTATTAATTTTTAAAATAATTTTATTAATTTTAATGAAGAAATAACTATGAGACAGTTTCAAAACAGGCTACTAGGAAGCCACAATAATTAATACAATGCATATTGTTGTTCAGAGTACAAGATGCAGACATGATAACTTTTCTAAACACTATTCCTACAAATTTATCTTTTCATCGAACAAAGAGAAAGTAGCTAAATATAGCCCAATAGTCCATAAAAGTAGTGGGTTATTAGCAGAACTGACAATGTTGGAAGCTATTGACTTGATCCTTTTACAGCTCAGCATATTAATATGGTTTTATTTTTTTATTCCTTGTGGTTAGATTTTTCTGCTGGGTGGTTAACACCAAGATAAAGCAAGACCTATATTAAAAAAAAAAAAATGTAACTTGTTTCTGGCAAGGTTTTATTTGTATTTATTTATTTATTTATTTATTTATTTATTTTTTGTCTTTTTGAGACAGGGTCTCACTATGCAGCTCAGGCTGGCCTTGAGCTCACTTTTGTAGCCCAGGCTGGTCTCAAACTCGCACCGATCCTCCTGCCTCAGCCTCCCGAGTGCTGGGATTACAGGCGTGCGCCACCATGCCCAACACTGGCAAGATTTTAATCGAACCTAGCTGCCTATAATAATAACAAAAAGCTACTGTTTAAACTGTCCAGTCATAAATCAACAGTGGACATTGCCAGTTCTGTCAATAACCCACTGTGATTATGGAATATTGGACAACTGCTTTTTCTTAGTTCAATGAGAAGAAACTTTTATATCTTTTTTTAAAATTGTATTTATTTATTTATTTATTTATTTATTTATTTATTTATTTATTTATGTTATGGCCGGCTCAGCCTGCTCTGGGGGAGGGGCTGGCGCAGCATGTGGTGCTAGGGATTGAATCGTGGTCCTTGTGGTTGCCTAAGCTTGCTTAAGGAGATGCTTTAGACCACTGAGCCATCTCACTAGCCCTATATCAATAATAATTAGAAAAATTATCATGTCTGCATCCTGTGCTCTGAAAAAACTACTATGAAGACAACAATATGCATTGTATCAATTATTGGAAATGTACTACTAATGTGGTTTGAAAATGTTGCATTATTTCTTATTAAAAGTCATAAAAAAAGGAATAAAAAATAAACTGTCCAATCAACTTGACTTAGCTCAAATTTTATTTATTTTTATTTTTTATTTTTTTATTTTTTTATTTTTCTTATTTTTTTCTTGTTTCAGAACCTTTATTTGTTTATTCACTCATTTTTATGGCCGGCTCAGCCAGGCCCCTTAGCTCAAATTTTAAATGTTTTTCTAGTAGCGTAGGAAATTTACTTAACCTGTTTGTCCCTCGGTTTCGTTCTCTGTAATACCTACCTCAGAGAAATGTAAGAACCGAGTGAGATGCCGTGTGGGAAGCCTCAATCCTGGTGCCTGGTGCGGGCTGGCTCCTGTGGCCCTCGGGGTCCGTTGCTTTCCACCTTTCTCCCCACGGTTAGTCCCAGCCGTGGGCAGAGAGCTCCCGAGGTCTGGGAGGGCAGAACTTGACCCCAGCCCCAGTAATTATCAGTGTGCACCAGGTATGGTTCTCTCCTCCCTTTCGTTAGCATGAAGCAGTCCGTTTTGTCCTCAGGAGGAGGACGGGGTGCTGCTTGGTCTGGTTATAACCAATGAAAGATGAGGGAAATCTATCTGGCAGTTCTGAGAAAGAGGTTTTGCCCTCTGTTAAAATCAGGGCCTTGGGGCCCCCGTCAGGATGGCTCATTGGTAGGAAAGCTTAGGTGGCTGCAGGGACCATGGTTCAATCCCCGCCCTCAGGGCAGGCTGAGCCAGCCATAAACATAAATAAATAAATAAATAAACAAACAAAAGTTCTGAAATGAGAAAAAAATAAAATAAAAGAAATTCTTTTTTTTTTTTTTTTTTTTTTTTTTTTTTAGACAGGGTCTCAGTATGCAGTTGAGGCTGGCCTTGAGCTCACTTTTGTAGCCCAGGATGGTCTCGAACTCGCACCAATCCTCCTGCCTCAGCCTTCCAAGTGCTGGGATTACAGGCGTGAGCCACCACGCCCGGCTACAGATTTATTTTTTAACAGCTTTATTGAAGTCTGTCATTATGGTTATCCTTTCTCTCTCTAATACAGAGATTATTTCTGTTCTGTTCTCCTTTCTACTTTTGTGTAGTTGTTCCCCTACTTGGGATGCTATTGATTTAGGCATGCCTTTGTCAACTTTAGATATTATTTCTGCTCTGATGTCCTCCATACGTTTCTCCAGCCATTTTTCCACTTCATGTATTTCTTTTTTTACTTCAGATGTTATCTCTGATCTCAGTTGCTCTATAAGTTTCTGCACTTGTGTGTCTGCCTCAGATGCTACCAATTCAGAGGTTTCATCTGTATAACTCTCATTTTCTTCCATGATAGTGTCTTTTGTATTTGGTTTGGGTGGGCACGGGTCCTGAGATTGCCTCCTACTCCTTGTTGTTATCATTTTGTATGGAAGCGACCTCTGCACTTTGGTGATGTTATGCTGTGTCTATGGGCGTTTGATCTGGAGACTCCAAGGTGGTTCTTCTACAGAGGTTCCTGACTCTTGTGTTGGGGTTCTGGCTGCTAGCTTTTGTGAATCCTGGCGGATGTGGTCTGTAGGTGGAGTTGTAGCTTTGGGATTGAGTAGTCCTGGTAGGCTCGTGGACCGGATCGGTTGCCAAACGGGCTATTTGATGGGTTCAGTGCTGGAGCTTGGGCTGGAGGGG
>PVJA010038748.1:0-19586 GCA_004027025.1 Myocastor coypus
GGAAGGGAAGGGAAGGGAAGGGAAGAAGAATTCATAGAAGGCTTGACTATTCATTCTGATATATCCTCTTCAGTGAGTTAGGAAATGCCTAGTGCATTACTAAAGCATGCTCGGGCGTGTCCAGGTAGGTTGTGGAAGCATGACCTTGGGTATCATATACTGTCCCCTTGGGTGCTGTTCTCCTGCTCTGCTTGCTCCTCACCACGGACTGAAGAGGTTTGTTGCACTGTGCCCCTTGGTCATGAGGTTTCTGCTTGGAAGCCTGAAGACCTGGTACTGAATCTCCTAAAACCCTGAGCTAAATTATTAAACCTTTCCTCCTGTAAGCAGTAAATGTTTTATTTCCATTCCTTGTGTCTTGTGCCTTAGTGTGTCAGGGAAGCCAACTAATAACTGCTAAGAAAAACTTAGCCTTGGGGCTGGGGAGGTAGCTCAGTAGAATGAGTGCTTGCCTGGCAAGTGCAAGGTCCTGAGTTCAATCCCTGGTCCTGTAGAAAAAAAAACAGCCTTGTATCAAAAAGGGCTCTGCAGGATCAGTGAAGAAGTGATTGGCACAGAAAACAAGAGGTTGGTGATACTCTCTGCTCCCCATCAGATGGTCGAGGCATAAGTCACTTACTACCTGTTATTCTGAGAGGGTGACGTAATTTGCAGCTCCCCAGACTTGCAGGCAGAATGCAAAAATGTCAGTCTTTTGGGAGAAAAGTTCCACAGTATCCATAAAGATTTTAAGTGAGCACCTGAATTTTTCATAATAAATTCAAAATAAAAATGCATACACAATTGAGTACAAACCATACATATCCCATAAATATATGAGGTATCTCCCTCCACAAGAGAGGGAGAGCAGAAGAGGGAGAAGAAGAAGGAAAAGAAATACCGATGTATTGAAAGCTTCCATTGTATTTAAATGTCACAATTTTGTAAATCTACTCTCCTGTTGATAAACACTGGTATTTCTAGTTTTCCATTACTATGCTTCATTTTAGTGGGTAGTAGCAAAGTGGTTTTGCTTTTTTTTTTTAGAGTACTAGGGATTGAACTCTGGACCTTGTGCTTGCTGGCAGGCACTTGCACCTCTGAGCTATATCCCAGCTCTCTTGTCTTTTTAAGATGATTCAACTAATTTACATGGTTTTAGCACACACACACTCTAGAAAAACAAACCCATTAACATTACCTACAAATTATTTATGGGTATTGGATTATGGATCACTAAAAATTTTATAGAACAGCCATATATCAATAGTTTTAAATTCAGAAATGTCTCCACGTGCAGGCATCACTGCGCATGCCACAACAGACAGGGAACATGTGTGGCCTGTGTGCTCGTCCCACCCCTGCTTCAGCCCCATACCTCCAGTCCCCGTTTTCCACCTCCAGCTCCAGCACCGTCTGCAGACTCTGGCAGTGCAAGGCCTTCAGGGTGACGGTCACACTGCACTCCCCCAGAGGGTGAAGCTGGCCACTAGAGGGCTCAACGTCAAAGGGAGACACCTAAATGATGAGGACGGTGAGGAATAACAATGCGCGGGACTGCGCAGGCCCTGGGGGCCACTGAGGCCCTCGCCACCCTGCCCGCAGGCTCTCACAGAGTGAACCACGTGGGACCCCAAAGGAAGGAAGCAAGTGGGGGACCTCAGCTGGGCCAGGGTGGCAGTATTAAGAGGACGAACACTGAGCCTCCAGAGTAAAGGAATAAATAAGAGAGGCCCCCATGCCATAGCCCACATCTAAGAGGCAGAAAGCAGAGGCAGGTACCTCAGGGGAACAGGGAGAGCTGGGCAAGCAGGTGGAGCTCCAGTCCCAGCAGGAGAGCCTATGAGTCAATGGTGCGGGTGCAGTGGCCCTCCGCCAGGCCTGGGTCAGGACCCGGACAGCTTCTACCAAGCTGACAGGTCACCCACCTAGTGGGTTGGGAGAAGCTCCGCAGAGCCAAGGTTTTCTGCTTGGCTCCATGAATCCCTTTCGGCATCCCCTCATCCTTGCAGGACGAACTCATTCAGTCTGTAAGCCTGCCCCTCCCCACACCAGACACCTAGACAGAGACTGGAAGGGAGAAAAACTTAGGAGGAAAGGTGTCTACAGCTGGGGAGGGCTCACAAAGTTCCATCCTTTCAGGACCGGCCCTACAGCTCAGTGGATTAAAGAGCCTGCTTGAGCACACACAGGGACCAGGGTTTGATCCCAGGTTTACTGCGCCGACCCCGCTCCCAGAGCACACTGAGATGGAGACAGCTGAGACTGGGCATGGTGACACATGCCTATAATCCTAGCACTTGGGACACTGAAAACAGGAGGGTCACTACAAGTCCAATCTGCATAGTTAGACCCTGTAGACCCTGTACTACATATAAAGAAAAAAAATGGGGGCTAGGGAGATAACGCAGTAGAATAAGTGCTTGCCTGGCAAGCACAGGGTCCTGAGTTCAATCCCTGGTAGTGAGAAAAAAATCTGTCCTGGTGAGAGAAGGGGCTCCAGAGGGCCACACTGGCTAGAAAGGTGCCACTGGACATGAAGAGGTCACTCTCGATAAGATGTGACCCCTCTCTGGCCTCTCCCTCTGTGAGATCAGGACAATGAGCTCTCTCAGGGAGAGATACAGTATCTTCTTCCTTGAGATCAGGAACCTGGAGGTGCCACATCCCCGACTTTCCTCGCCCGCCCTTACCCCTACCCAGGCCCGGTGGCGTAGAGGTAGGAGGCTGTGATTGCTGGCTTACGAGCTTCAGCCTCCCTGCCACTGCCATAAAAAAGAAGGCTCTGTGTGTTTGCCAGGGTTCTGGCATTGGAATTTGGGTCAAAGCTCAGCTGGCAAGGAAACAGCTAAGCAATGAAAACAAGTATTGAATTATCTTTTGGGGGCTTTCAAGGTTTGGGCCCCACGCCTGTGCCCTGACGCCACCTACTGGCAGGTACTCAAATGACAGGGAGAGGTAGAACCCTGCATCAAGCCTCTGGGCAAAGATGTGACCCTAGAAACAGCAACTGGGAGGCTCCAGAACCAACAGAGCTACCCATTTTTCACTTGACTAAAGCTGTCCTCACGGGAAAGCCAATCCTGCTTCTGCATCCAATAGCAGAAAAGCGACCAAGAGACGCCCACTAATGCAGGGTTGGGGTTATGACCTCAGCTGTGCTGGGAGCCACCTCAGTGGTGGGGTGCAATGGGCCACAGGGGGCCGCAGGCTTTTCACCTCCAGCCTCAGAACTCTGATCTTCACTCACTCACGGCACAAGGGCTGCAGCTTAGAGGTATACCAAGGTTAAGCACTCGTGAGAGGTGCAGAGGGACCCAGCTATGCCCAACTTACACTCGCATGTCTCTCTTCCAGGCAGGCTGGGCTCTCCCTCAGGTGCCACACAGCTGGCAGCTGGCTGACATTCCGGATCTGGACAGAGTCCCTCGCTTTCTGCCCCAGGCGGAGCAGGCCAAACTGAAGGGCTGAGGCACTGATGACTAGGACAGGTCCCTAAGAGACCAGAGGAGTTCCATTGCAGGCTGCCCGGGGGTGGGCTATATGTGCCACCCCTGCACCTCGCTGTAACCCTTATCCCCCCAAACCCCACCTGCAGACCTTAAAGGCTGCCTCAATGTGTAACACGACTGGCGAGGGTGAGTCTCTGATTTCACACAGCAGGTCCTGGCTTGCAGGGCCAGGGACACCCCCAGTGAAGTTCAACTCAAAGTTCCCAACCTCGTTGGGCTCTAAAAGAGGAGAACAGAGAAAAGACCAAAGGGAGGTGGTCTCCTCCTGTGGTCAGGACTGGATGCCCAGCCCAGGTTCACTTCATCTGCCGCATGCCAAAGGCCTTGGCTGGAGTGGACGGCAAGACTCCAAGGGCCTCCCGCAGGCCCCTCTCACTCGAATGTCTCCTTCTGGGCAGAGCATACCCTCCTGCAGCTCCCGGTACCTATGACCCCCCTGCAGGGCTCCACTTCAATGATGTGACAGTCACTGATCTTCTCCCACATGTATCTGATGGGAGACTTGCTGTTGTTCCACATCTGAAAGACAAACCACAATCCAGGTTGCCCCGGCAGCGCTGGCCTTTTGCATCCAGCCTGTACCTGCTGCCTGGAGTGGGATCAAGAGCTCCCCAGAAGTCTGCTCAGTGCCCCCAGTTAACTCCTGACCACCCAGAGCTACAGCCTTCCTAGCCTAATAGCATCCTTGCCGCTTGCTGCAGGGATGTGGGTGCCGTATCCTGCCAAGGACCTGTGCATAGCAGAAGGGTTCCACAGACCTATTTCAGAGAATTCTGGAACACTGGTAAAATAGGGCAAGCCATGCTTGGCCCAGGCATCTGTGCAAGCAAGATTAGGTTCTTAGGTTCGGGGTCCTGGGAGCAGCCTCAGGCCCCATGCAGTGGCTCCTTCAGGGCCTCTTCCCTGCAGTTCATCACCTCCCCAGCCAGGCTGAGCAAGGCAGAAGTTATGCCCTACCTTAAAATCCTTCTTCACGTTGACGCCAATGTAGTTCTCCCCTGGGATGATGAGGGCGTATGGTTCTAAGAGAACCTGGAAGGGCTCTGCTGAGCCTTTCACCTCGATTTCCAACACAATCACGTCATCCACACAGTAGGCGTAGTCCCCTGGATTCTCTACCTCTGAGCTGAAGACAAACCCACCGTGAGCTAGAAACCAACGAAGCCTGGAGCACGCACCTGCGTGTCTCTGTCTCTGTCTCATGTCTTCGATCTTAAAAAAGAACAGACCTCCAGCCTGCAGTTTCCAGACCCTCCACAATCAGAATCATCAGCTTATGCCACACCACAGTCCCAAGCCTAGGAGCTGGGCACGAGGCCTACAGGAGACCCGCCCTGAACACAAGGCAAAATTCTCCTAGTATCCAGCCCAGCTAGGCAGCATGTGCTCAGGGGTCCTAGGGCACAGCGTTCGCTCCCTAAGGTGAGCCCCAGCTCTCCTAGCAAGTCCAGCCAACTCTTCCCTATGTGCTAAGCCCAACCTGGAGTAAGACAAAAATGCTCAAGCTCCAAAGCCTACCGGGGCCAGGATGATCATCCACCCTGAGCCTGGCACCCGCCACAGAAGCATCCCCAGCTGTCTACCCAAATCCCCAGGTCCAGGCCCTACCCACCTTACAGGCTCAGGGACATCTTCCAGCACCATCTGCAGAACACTGTGGTAACCCCTCAGCTGCAAGACAAAAACTGCACAGTGAGAACATGCCTGTTCTCCAGTCAGGCTGCCTGGAGAAAACTGACACTATCACAAGAATCCCTCCTCCCCTTCGCCCTTCAAACAATCCTGAGATTCTTCTTCACAATCTCTTTCACATCCTTAGAAAGAGAAGCTTCTACCAGGACAGGAGCCATGACTCAGGAACCTACCTCAACCCTGCCTTCTGGCAGGAAGGGAAACCCCCGAGGTTGACACTGGTCTTGGGGTAATACCCATAGGGCTCCCCTGTTCCTCTGGGTCCCAGCCTTGCTCACAGAAGCCCCAGATGGCCCAGCACTGACCACACCCTCGGCAGCCTCAACCCTCTGCTGTCTCAAGGCTGCTGTGGGGTAGGGGAAGAGGTCATGCTCTCTGACACTAGAGGACTGTGGAAGACACAAAGCCTGGCATCCAGCTGCTGATGCATGCACACAGGGTCGGGGCCAGAACAATGAGCTGCCTCACCCTGCACACACCAGGCACATGCTCTGTGGACATTCTTAGTGAAAGGCTGGACTTAAGTGCTCAGGCCCTCTGTGGCTTCCATGCCATTAAAGAACATGGACACACAGGGGCAAGGCATCATGACCCAGTCTCGTCTAGCTGACAGCATGATGCCCTTTTAACCTCATAAGGAGAGAAGCTCAGGATGAACTCGTGATCTGTGTGAGGGCTGAGCACCCCCTTTCCAGGCCTGATGGAGAAGGCAGTCTCCCTGTCGGGGTGGTACTTGATGCTGTCCAGGCTGTAGGTTTCTCCAGGGATTAAAGGCTTCAGGTTGGGCATCATGATCTGCCAATGGAAGGCCAGCTCCACATCCCTGTGGGGACAACCATGACAGTGAGCAGCAGATCCGAAGCTGTGTCCCAGTTGTATTAGGTCCTCCTACCCATAGCTGGCCTGGCCTGCTCCAGGAGTAAGTGGAAAAAGATGAAGTAATAAGTACTAATGACATCAAGGTTCAAGTCTTTCCCATGGAGGAGCATAGAAGCACCCGGCAAGGGACTGCAGATGGGTCAGGGAACCAAACTGGAAACCATGTAAAAGAGCCCTCTTTTCCATTCATGGGAAATAGAGGTCACAACTGTAGTTGATTAGGAGAAATGGTTGACTTTGGACCATTAAACGGCTCCAATCATTAAACTGCAAGAATATAAGTATCCCCTGGACATCAGGAAAACCTTGGATGGTATCTCCTCCACGAGTGTCCAGGGTTGGTCACATGCACCCCTCCCTAGATCTTGTCTCTAGCTATGCATTCCCAGGACAGCTGTGTCCAGAAAGGTAAGTGTGCTTGGCTTCCCACAGAAACTGTGGCAATTCCACAGCCATAGGAAGAGGAGACTTCACACATTTCTGATAGGAAATTGTCAATAGAAGAGGGATGACAAGCAAGCAGACCTGTCGTGCTGGGTCACCAAAGCCTGTGCAATGTCTGACAACAGGGAGAAGCCCTAGCTGGGAACTCTGTGTGGTCAGTCCTGGTGGAACGGTGGTACTAAACAGGTGGGCAGGAAGGAAACAGCAATGCAAGCCGAACCCACAGACATAATCTCTCTGCCTTAGGACTTGGATGGCTTCCCCAGTATCAAGACACTGGCACAACTTGAGCTCTCTAGAAAAGTTCCCGGCTCAGAGTGGGTCAAAGTGATTTACAGCCATAACATGCCATCTTCTGCAAGGCAGCCAGTGGTTACATGTAGAGACTGAGCTCTTAAAATGTGGTTAGTGCCAGCCGGACGTGGTGGCTCACGCCTGTAATCCCAGCACTCGGGAGGCTGAGGCAGGAGGATTGGTGCGAGTTCGAGACCAGCCTGGGCTACAAAAGTGAGCTCAGGACCAGCCTCAACTGCATAGCAAGACCCTGTCTCAAAAAGACAAAAAAAAAAAAAAATGTGGTTAGTGCCACTGAGGAAGTGTTTACAGATTTTTTTTAATTTTTTTTCCTTTTTTTTTACAGGACCGGGGTTCAAACTCACAACCTTGCACTTGCCACCCAAGCACATGGAGCTATCTCCCCAGCCCCCAGATTTTTAAAATTTTAATTGCTTCAAATTCAAATAGCCATGTGTGACTAGTGCCATCAGGATGGAGAGTGTGAATCTAGACCCTTCCATGCACTCTGAATCTATCATGGACCTAGAATCCCACTGGTTTGGAAGGATGCTCCCACCTCCCTGGGAACTCAGGATCCAGTGAGGCAGGAGAAGAGATGCATGTCACGGGACGTGCACAGGGGCCACTTACGTAGCATTTCTGATAATCAGCTGTTTCCTTGATGTGGTCTGAAGGTTTTCAGGCTCAAATCGAATGAAATGTTGAGCTGTTACGTCTGTGAGCTCCCCGGGGTCTGCTTGGCTTTTCTTCCCAGAAATATAGATTAGCTCCAAAGCAATGAGTTGCCCGGTTCCTGACAAAGCAGGGTAGGGAGGTCAGTGAAGTCTCACTAAGTTGAAGCCAGGACTCTGGCTAAAGGCTGCAGGGGACTCACGTTGTCCTCCATAAGCGTCCTGCCTTGATTAGAGCCCCCAGATGCATACACAGAAAGAAAGAAAAAGAACGAAAGAAAGAAAGAAAGAAAGAAAGAAAGAAAGAAAGAAAGAAAGAAAGAAAGAAAGAAAGAAAGAAAGGGAGAGAGAGAGAAAGAAAGAGAGAGAGAGAGAGAGAGGGCCCTTAGTACAACACACAGGTCCTCCCTTCCTCGCGGCCAGCAAGGAGGTGATCTGGGAACCTCACATACAGCACGTGATAGCAGGCATTCAGTTTAATGCCTGCCAAGTGAAAAAGATGAACAAGGGGAAAAGAAAGACAGAAAGAAAAGGAGAAGATAAAGGGAAGGGTAGGGAAGGCGGATGGGGAGCGTCTTGGGGCATTTCAGCAGTGCATGCCTTCCAATCTCACAGGAACCTCAAGGTGCCTCTGGTGATTTATGTGGGTCACTGGCAATTCCTCAAAGGAGAGCAAAGAAACTTGCAAAAAGTGAAATAACGAAAGGTTTCACCCCAGGATTCTGTCTGCCCTCACTGCCCTCCTCAGGCTGTCCTGGAGGCCATACTGGCTTGGATCTGACCAAAGCAAGGGGCTGAAAACTACAGCCTGGGGCCCAGAGGCTGCCACATCCCCACGATGCTCCCCAACGTCGGTGAGTACGGCCACCCTGTGCCAGCCAGCCGGCCCACCAGCACGTGGGAGCCCACCTGCAACCACCAGCTCCTTTATCTGGCAGTTGTCACACAGGATGATGAAGGTCTGCTCTGCTTTTCCCATGCTCACTGGCAAGAACAACACCTGAAGGGAGAAAGGACACCCTGTGAGCCTCACTCAGGAACCCCTCCACCTCCTTTTCCCCTTTGGTCAGACAGGTGCCCCTCTTTGCTCTTGACCTTTCTGCCCTCTTCTGTTCCTCCCTGCTAGCTTGACCCAAAGACCAGAGGTTTTAACCTAGGCTCCTTTTGCTTCCCACAGTAAGGCACGGAGCATGTTGAAAGGATATGGATGGAAAGTTCAAAGACAGGACCCCGCTGCCTGCTACACATCACACTCTGTCCACTCATCCACTGATGGGCACCTAGGTTGATTATGCTACAAAGAATACAAGAGTACAGATGTCCCTTCAACACTGTGATTTCATTTACATGGAGTTGGCGACCAAGGCTGTGGAGCATATGCAGTTCTAGTTGGGTTTTTTTGTTTGTTTGTTTGTTTGTTTGTTTGTTTGTTTTTTCTCTGTCTTTTAATCTACTTGTTTATTTTTAAAGAGAATAAAAAATAATTTTAAAAAGCATTAGAAATTTAGTAAACAAGATGACAGGAATTAAGCAATAGTTGTTATATGCCATATTGTCTCTAAATATATACACAGTATAGCTTGGATAATTATACTGCTGATGTCTGCTGTCTATTGAAAGGAACCATTAATGCTTAATTTTTTTCCTCTTTTTAAATTTGTTGATCAATTTTGCATGCTTTTATCTGGATAACTAGTTTTCTTTTTTTTTTTTTTTTTTTTTTTTTTTTTTTTTTTTTTTTTTTTTTTTTTTTTTTTTTTTTTTTTTTTTTTTTTTTTTTTTTTTTTTTTTTGAGAAACCTCTACACTCTTTTTCATAACGACTGCACTAGTTTACTAGTTTACGCTCCGCCACCAGTGTCCAGTGGTTCCCTTTCCTCCCCATCTTCACCAGGGCTGGCTACCTTTCCTCCTTTTGATAACAGCTATCCTAACAGACATGACACAGCTCATTGTGGTTTTCACTTGCATGCCGCTGCTGAGTGTCAGGCAACATTTTTTCATATGCTTGTTGCCCATTTGTTGTCCTTTTAAAAGAAAGGTCTGTGCAGATCCTTGGCCCTTTTTAAAACCAGACCGTTTTTCTTACAATAGTATTGTTTAAATTTCTTACATACTTTGGAATTTAACCCTTTATTAAATATTTTAAAGTTAAGGATCTTAACTGCTTATGAAATATTTTCTCCATTCCATAGATCACCTCTTTACTCTGTTCATGGTTTTCCTTTGCTGCAGAAGCTTTTTAGTAATTCCATTTCACTCTACCATTGTTTTCATTGTGCCAAAGCTTTGCCCTTGTTTTCTTCTAGTAGTTTTATAGTTTCAAATCCTATATACAAAACCTTTTAATCCATTTTGAATTAAATCTTGAATATGGTATCAGACAACACTCTAATTTTCATTCTAATAAAGCTACTGATGCCGCAACTTGATTTTTTTCAAGATAATCTAGAGAGGCAGAGTGGAAGTTGGTTGAAGGATATGGCGAGTGTAGATATAACTGGCGAAGAGCCACTCACCGATGAAAATGACAAATAAGTACAAGAGTGATCATTAAAGTATACTCTTTACCTTTGTATAAGCTTAAAAACATCCATGGTAATCATTGTTTTAGTTTTGATAATACATTGTATGGCAAGGGTGTAAGAAAACATGCATCATAACATATTGCTAGAGCTATGAGCTGGTACCAATAAAAACACAGAACCAAATGCTTGCTTTAAAAAAAAAAAAAAAGGATATATGTGGGCTCAGAACATAGCTCCACGGCACAAGTGCCTGCCTGCTAAGTGCAAAGTAGTGAGTTTGAACCCTGGTTCCGCAAAAAAAAAAAAAAGGAAATGCTTTCATGCCACCATTGAGAGCAGAGATGAACAGTCATAAAAAGGAAGGGATGTATGCCAATGTCTAGCCACCTACCTCCAATAATATGGAATGTCCCGGGGCCAGTTCAAACATTGAAGGCCTGACTCCAAAGGGAGGCTGTCCAACAAAGCCACTGCTTGACACAGCCTTAAGAAAAGCAGAAAATTATATAATGGTGTGCAAGAAATTATAAGACCCTCAAATTAAAATCTTTTCTCCTCCAAATATCTGCCTTCCTGTTTGAAGGATCTTAAGGTTCACCCAGTTCCAAGTCAATGAAGAAACTACATGTCACCCATCTGCACACATTTAGTTAACCTTTACCAAGCACCAGATGAGTTTGAAGGTTAAGGCCAAGTAAGGCACGGAGTGCCTGTAAAGCGCTAACTCCTGGCAGGAGATGCAAAGAACACCATTGCCAAGTGCTCAGGGCACACGCAGGACATGCAAGTGGGCTCTCCTGCGTAGCAGCTCCCTGCTCCTCCTCAGCATGCTGGCTCAGTGGTGTGGGGTACATGTCGGCCCCCATTGCCAGTGCTCCCTTGGCTAGAACAAGTGCCTGGATCACAAGGCAGCTGTCATCTTGTTAGCAGAGCTGTAGCCCCACTCCCGCAAAGAGGACACTGAGTATGCAGAGACACAAACCTAGGCTAGAAGGCCCTGGCAGGTAGTAGAAATGAGTGAGATGTGTCTCTTAGGTCACAGGACCTCTGAATCTATTACGAGCTTCCTGACACAGAGTTTTCCTACTGTCAGATAAATAACCATGCATGCTGATGATCAGTGGTGTCAGGCTGGTGCTGCCTGGCCGTGGGAGACTCAAGCAACAGGACCCAGCACACGGGCCCTAGCTGCCAGTCCGAGCTAACAGGGTCGCAGTGAGTCCTGGCCCAGGCCCGCACAGCTTTCAATGTTCCAGAGAGTGGAATGGTAAATATCTATGTGAAATCTCCCCCACTTTAAGGCTTGGCTCAAAAGTATTTTTAAGCCCTGTGCCAAATCAATACCAACAAAATTCAGCCAAAGAGCTGCCAAGCTGTGGCCTCTGACATAATCAGACATTTGTTACGATAATGAGGGTGTGCATGAAGCCACTTTGGAGCCTGGCCTTGACGGGTAAGAGAAATAATATATACCTGCCTGGGGTCAAACAAGTGTTAGTGGCAAGCACCAGAGTCCTAGACTCTATGGACAGTGATTCTCGGTGGGACCCAGCAGTCGGCAGAGTGGACAGTGTTCTCCTTCTCAGTGTTTCCAGGCATGGGCCTATCCAGCATCTCCCTGTGGGGTTATTTCCTTTGATGGATCTGCTCTTTCTCCTGGCAGTGATGCGTGATCACTCACCTTGAAGCTTATCGGTGGCCAGATCTCTTTGGGCATAATGTAGAACTTGCCAGTGCTGAAGCCTACATTTCTACACATGAATTTGGTCATCTTTATTCCTCCAATGAGGCAGTAACCACAGTCCAACACCGGTGACACTGCAGTCATGAAAAAGATGTGCAAGAAGACAACATGTCACTCAGGCGGGGACCTGTTGTCACCATGCCCCTGAAGTCCAGCCAGAGCTCAAAGAAGCTTTGGAATGAGCTAAGGGCCCCCGCTGAGCACCTGGGGCAGAGAATGAATGGGGACACAGCCTGACCCCAATACACTTGGGCTCTGCCCAGGCTGCTGCTGGGCCACACGACAGTCGGGCCATGGGTCTCCATCCGGTCCTGAATAGAGCAGTGACAGGCAGTAGACACTGCGGACTCAGCCAAGACCAGCATGCCCCAGGGTTGTAGCAGAACCGAGGAGGATCAGAGACCCAACTTCTACTGTGCCCAGCCGAAGAGACTCAGCACAGAAGGCGCTCATCTGGGCACCTTTACTAAGGGTGCCCCTCCCCAGCCACAGACACAACGGCTATCACGGGCCCCTCAGAGTGCCCAGGCATGTCTTCCTTGCTTCCTCATAGCCCAGGCCACTCAGGTGTCCACAAGCCAGCTGGGCTTGTGCTGGAGATGCCTGATCTGCAGCCGCCTTCCCTGCTGGGTCAGTCTCCACTGGGAACACCAAATGCAAGCAAGAAATATGAGACCCGACCCTGGGAGAGGGTGCAGAAGCAGCTAGTGGGTTTCTTCTTAGGACTTCAAAGTCCCTGCCGAAGAGGGCCAAGCTCTATGGCTGCTACCAAGAAGCCACAAGAGGCAGTCCTTGTGGGAACTCTCCAACTCTGATTGGATCCCTGAGTAAGGTGTAACATAAACTCACAGGTTAGCACAGGGGGTGGTCTCCGGGCCTGCAGGGGGATCAGGAGCTTGTGGGCTGACTGGGTCTCCACTAAAATGAAATCATCAAAATCCCCAAGACAGTCAGGAATAAACTGGACCGTGAACTGGCAGGTCATTCCAGGAGCCACCATGCCACCTTTTCCAGGAAACATCCCTGTGCATGACAAAAGCAGTTGGTGAGAAGGGAGACCAGCACTCACCAGGTTAGACGCAGCTGCCTCAGACAGTAAGCACAGCGGGGGCTGCCTGGTGGATTCAAAGCCACTGAGCCAATGTCAGGCAAATGGCAGAGCCCCAGAGTGCTGGGGTGGACTTCTAGGGCAGGGACTCCGGGGAGAACATCAGGTCCCAAAGGGGAGTGAGGTGGTCCATCTGGAATGGCCCAGTAGAGCCGTGCCTGAGCCTCTGGTTTAGAATTTATCTCATGGGCAGCAGAGAGTCCTATGAGATTTCTTAGCAGAGTGAGAGTGACGGAGTTGTTGGCAAGGAAGCTGGAAGACTGGCTGGAGACTGGCAAGGTGGACTGAGCACTGGGGAGGCCCTGCACGGGCTGTGACAGCAGGAAGGGGGGAAATGGTAGAACCAGAGCCTGGAGGGAGGGCATCGGGAAAGAGGAACTATGGAGATGGTAGGACCCTGTGGGAGGCGGGCAGGCTCTCAGCAACTGGTGAGGGACAAGAGGATGAGCTCAGCACAGGAGTAGAGCCATCTGAGCTTCGGGGGTCAGTAACTGCAGCTAACCCGCCACACAGCTTGAGGCTGTCAGAAAAGCTGTCTCACTGAACTCACCCAGTCCCAGAGCAAAGTATGGAGTCGAAGGCGGGATGACTCGCACACAGCGGCTCGACGCAGTAGTGTTCTGTAGCCCGACCACCATCTGTCCAAAAGGGAAAAGTTGTCTCTTAGCAACACTTAAGGACACAGTGCTGTGGGGGTCATCGTGGCACATGCCTGTAATCCCAGCACTCAGGAGGCTTTGGCAGGAAGATTGCCACAAGTTTGAGGCCAGCCTCAACTGCACAGTGAGAACCCTTTTCAAAAATAAATAAATAAATAAACAAACAGACACCGTGCCATGATGCCTGACACTTATTTAAGTAATGTGGAAAGGGGGAGGAGGTGTAAATCAACTATGCTTTGCTCCCAGTATTAAATATTAAAACTCGGTAACTAATGATGGGAATGCAGGCATTCATTGTGCTAGTCTATATTTTATTTGTTTGGAGATGTTTCCATAGTATAAACTAAAATACAAGGTAAAAATAATGGTGGGGGTAGATCTGACCTATTATTTGTTCTCTTGCATCCCCAAGTCCACAAATGTTCGATCCCTTACAGGAAATTGTACTGCTCTGCCATATAGCTGTGTACATCCCCTAGTATTTTAGATGATCTCTAGGTTACTCGATAGCTAATACAATAGAAATGAAAAGAAAAAAATCTGGCATGTTTGGTCCAAATAAGCATTGTGGACCTGACTAGGACATCATGAGGCTCCAGGTGAGCCATACTCAAGTGAAGTGGTGGTTCACTGAGACAAAGCACACCTGCACAGCCCTCCCTCATGATTCAGTGTTGTGTCCCACACAGCAAACTCAAATTTTGCATTTTGGAATTTTTGGATTTTGTAAATATTTTCAATTTGCTGTTGGCTGAATCCACGGAGGTGAAATCTGCAGATAACAGAAGGCTGACCATATAATTTATGGAGCTTCGCCTCTATGTGCCAGTGGCTCTCAAAACTGAGAAAGATGGGAACTGTTTGTTCTTAACAACTGAAGACCAAGAAAGTACCTTGGCTATGGGATCTGAGCCCAGGACACCTGGCCCTAAAGTCCTGCCAACTTCGCCTCACATTCTGGCCTCTTCCCCATGTGTCACTGTAGCCTACTCTTTAGAGCCCAGGTGCTTGCATTATAACTGGGGCTCTCTCATTCTCTCTCTGTCTCTCTGTCTCTGTCTCTGTCTCTGTCTCTCTGTCTCTGTCTCTGTTTCTCTGTCTCTGTCTCTCTGTCTCCCTGTCTCTCTCTGTCTCTGTCTCTGTCTGTCTCTCTCTCTCTCTCTCTTCAGCTCTGATTAAACACCATCTCTTCTCCCTGCTCCAGACAGAAAGCCCCTTCAAGGGCAAGGCCTGGATTTAAATCCACAACACCACTCCACCTAGCAAGAGAAAGGAGTACAAGGTACACACACATCTTCCATTTCTATTTTGTGAGATACAACAGAAATGTGTACAAATTATCCCATCATAATAGATATGCTTCCACTATCCATCTCAATAAAACAGAGACATATTTGAAGTCCTCTGCCAGCCGCTCATTAGATAACACCTATACAAACTTGAAATATTCATACTTATCACAGATACATGCTCCTAAATATCTAAGATCCATGTTAAAGACTTTCCACTAAAATAGCTCGATGGACTAAGTGCACGTCTAGGCAAGCACAGGACCTGGGGTTTGATCCCTGGCATCACAGGCCCCTCCCGCCCTGCCCTCCCCCCAGCACACTGAGCCAGCCACTGAGACCAGGTGTGATGACGCACACCTATAACCCCAGCAACGGGGAGGCTGAAAATGAGACATCACTACAAGTCCAAGCTGCGTAGTGAGACCCTGTACTACATACACACACACACACAAAAAAAAACTATTGCAGTGTTAGACATTGAATCTTGGGACCTCTGCATGCTAGACAAGTTATATACCACTCAGCTTGACCCCAAAAGCCTTAAATTAGTTTTCCCCATAGCAACCTATTATACCAAACCACCTGTGAACTGGCCCAAAATTCTGAAAGTGCTATTTTATGCTATTAATGTTTATTTCTCTATTATTAATAATGGTGGGTATCTTTTTATATGTTTATTTGGGCTTTGGATTTCCTCTTCTATAAGTTTTTCACATCCTCTTACCATGTGCTACTGTATAGCTTATCTTCTTATTAGTTTGTAAGAGTTCTTTATATATACTGGACACCATGTAGTTCAAGCTAGCTTTGAACTATGTGTCCCAGGCTTGTCTTCAACTCATGGTACCCTCCTGCCTCAATCTCCAGAGTTCTAGGATTAAACATGTGCCACAATACCCAACTGATATAAACATCTCCAAGTTTATGAACTTATGTTATCTTTCAATATATAGCTTCTAAAAATATGTGTTTGGTTTCATTGGTGCTCACACTACCTGTGACTCCGCCCAGGCCATTTCTAAAATTTTCATATAAAATGTGTCAACCATTTATAATTTGTGCTTCAGTCTTAAAAAATCTTCACACTTCTGGTATGTTTTCCCCCTAATAATACTGTTCTTTAACCTTGAGATTTGGTTGTCATCATGGAGCATTTTCTATATGGAAGGAGATGAAACTCAGTTTTCTATGTTCAGCTCTGCACACTCATGCACCAGCCCTAGAAGAGTATGTACTGATCCCTCACTAGAGCTAGTTAAAGCCATTGTTCTAATTATATTTTTATATGTTCCAGAAGCAGCCACTCCTCATGTCACCTGAAGCATGCCTGGCCTCTAGCCACACAAGGAAATGCTCTAGCTAATGAAAGCTAAGAACCAAGGGTCTATAAGCTTATTAGAAGATGGCCCACAAGATGAAACAACCAACTGCGCTTAATGGTGGTCAGCTCAATAATACCTCTTCCCATACAAGTCTCTCTCTCTCACTCTCTCTCTCTCTCTCCTTCTCCCTCTCCCCTCCCCTTTCCTTTCCCTCCTGCCTTGCTTGAACTGTAAAGGACAATAAGTAATCTTGCTATCAGGCTCTGGACTATGATAGTACCAGAAGGACACTAAACCAGAAGACTCTTAGGATGAGATTCTGGAGTTCACTTACTCACCAGTGTGGTGGAAATGAAGAACTCCAACAGGCAGGAAGTAGAGTATGAGGACCCTGGTATGGTGGCAGCACCATCGTTAATGCTTCCACCAGTGGTCAGCTGGACAGAGGTGGAAGCAGTGACATGTGGTGACTTAGGTGGCTGCAAGGTCTGAGGCGATGGTAAGTAGGAAGGGAGGTGGGAAGGCTGACTGGCTTTACTTAACAGCCTTGGAAAGGAAAATCACAGGCTGGGAAAGCCAACTGCTACCTCAGCCTCACTTTAACCCTCGCCCCTCCCTTGCCCAGTGAAGACATTCCTGGCATTCTTGAGTTACCCAGGGGGCTCTATGTGTATTCTTTTAAATTCCTGTTTGGTTTGGTTTCCTGTTTTTTGCCTACTGTTTCTCCACCTTTGTTGTGAAGTAAGAATGTCTCATGGTTTCTAATTTAGTGAGAATAATACTAAAATAATGGAGAAGGCTCCCTCTTCTTCCAGTCTCTGAAACCATTTATATAAAATAAAGATTACCTTAAGTGTTTGGTAGTATATGCCTGTAAAACTATTCTATGCCTATTTTAGGTTTTGGTTTGTGTGGAAAATTCTTTGGAAGTCATTTTCATCATAGTTGAACAGCCTCATAGTTTTAAAAGGCAGCAAGTTGTGCAAGATCTTGAAAACAGAAATCCTTCTCTTTCCCTTGAACTCCACCCTACCACCTCCTACTCTCCAAGCACACTTTTTCTCCCTTATTTTGGTATTTACTTCCATGTTTCCAAATAGCACACTACTTTTATTTCTTCAATTTTAACCCTAATTATGGATGAATAATAGAGATATTCACTCTTCCCTAACCCACACCAATTTCAACCTACCTGTCTAGCATATTCTTGGCTAGATCAAGAATTAACATTTACACTACAGTTAATATGTCAGCTGACCAGAAGACATACCATAATTCCTTTCCTTCTTTTGTATAATTTTTGTCTTTCCTAAGGCCAATATTCAACTAATTATTATATATTTGCTGTGTGCTTATCAATAATTCAGTCCTCCACTACTCTATAAATCTCTCCCCTAGACATCCAGATGGACCAGAGAATATTATCAAGGCCACCTGTATAAATTAGCCTCTTACAGTCATGTGGCATTTTATAATCTTGGCACACTGCATGCTAGAGCAGCTAATAACCATCAAGTAAGATAAAGCACATAGTAGTTCTAGGACACATCCACACATTCTTTGGCACTTTTCCCACATGTCAAAGGTAAGTAATGCTCAATTATCTCCCCCTGGGACCTGGGCCAAAATGAGTGACTTGCTTAAAAACCACAACCAGAGGAAGTGGAGTTGTGCAGCTCCACCAAGTTAGATCGTAAAAAGTGATGTATCTTGCTTGCTACACTTCTTGATTTGAGCTGCTGTGTAAAAAATCTGACAATACTCAGGCCACCACACTGTACAGAAGCCCAGGCGGTTTGGAGAGGCTCTGTTCAGGTGCCCTGGCATCCTACTTCTCCAACAACTCCCATATAAGGGAGAAGACCTCAGACAATTCCAACTCCAAAACTTCACAGCCCTGACTCCTTCCAGCTATGTCTTGAATGCTATGATCTCCCCTTTCCATACTCCATGCCTTCTTTCTTGGGTTGTCTACTCAGAGAGAGCATTCCATGGGAGCTTCCAAAGAAAGCATTTATGGGACATAAGTTTTTAAAGATTGAAAGTTTGACATCTAATCTTGGTTAGTTGCTTAAACTTTATAGTGTAGCCAGTTAATAACTGCTAATGTATATGGTCCACCAGATAGAAGGTACACTTCCAGGAGGCCTCACTAGATGTTACTCAATATACATAATAGACTATGGGCACATTGCATTTTCCAAAACTGGTCACAGTAACAGGTCTGGTCAAATGTACTCTTCTAGAACCTTGTCATGCTGTCAGTAAGGGATGTGACTGTTCCTATATATTGCCTTCCCTTTTGCTGGGGAAACTAGTGACTGTTTTCAGAGGAAGCCCAAACTGACAGATGTGGAAACGCTTTAGGAAGAGGCCCACAAGGAGACTGAGAGCTGAGCTGAAAGCTGGCATCAACGTCAAGGCATGGGAGTGAATGAGACTTCAGATATTGCCACCCTACCTCCACCCTAGCCCACACTCTTTCTTCGGTCTGATGACCCAGGCACTAGAGCAGAGACAAACTATCCCTGTGGTGTCCTATCTGCTCAGTGAGCAGATGGCTACTTGTCACTCCCTACAAGGCTTAGATCAACTTATCTCATGGCTACAGAAGTGGGAACATTGAATATATCAAAAGAGACACTAAGGCACACTGCTCTTGAAACCACGTGATAAAGGATCATTTCAAGTATATTTCATTTGTTTTTTCCAATCAAGTATTCTTACACACAATGTTCTTAGGTATTAGAACATAAGACATCAGCAATATATGCCTCCCCGCGGATAGGTGCCTAGTATCCTGCAATTGGGCATTCGGTCAACCTGGTAGAGCTGTCCCAGATGCCGGCCAAAATGCCTCAGAAACAGAGACTTCTAGAAAAGCATTTCACTCCGAGATTTTTCTAATGACTGTGGGAGAAGGGAGGTGCAAGCACGGAATAGAGGAAGTTCTATAGAATTGCAACTGTAATTAGAGTTATCAGATAAATTCAATTACACACACATACACACACACAAATGTATATAGCTAAATCTGTGAAAATGACATTACTAGCCATTTGTTCTTTTTCTTTTTGTTGTTTTGTGGGACTGGGGTTCTAACTCATGACCTCACATTTGTCAGGCAGGCATTTATGCCACAGAGCTATCTCCCCAGCGCCACTTCCCATTTGTTTAAAAAAAAAAAAAAAAACCTCTGCGAGTATACCCTAGTGAGCAGATAGACCGCTTAATTCTTGGTCTCAAAACTCTATTACCAGGGCTGGCCAAATAGCTCAGCAGATTAAAGCACCTGCAAGCAGGTGCAGGGGCCAGGGGTAGATCCCCGGCATGTCATACCATCCCCACTCCCAGGGCATGCTGAGACAGCGATTGAGACTGAGCATGGTGGAGCGTGCCTGTAATCCCAGCACTTGGGAGGCTGTAAACAGGCGGATCACTACACTGTCCAATCTAG